>CABFOQ010049267.1:992-14850 GCA_900660455.1 Gephyroberyx darwinii | reverse complement strand
TTCTGTTCATTCATAAAATCGAATCACCCTGTCGCTTCTTTCCTGCACACTCACAGTGTTATTTTGCCTGATTGCATCAGTATGATAAATCTAATTAAATCAGCACAGCAACACACAAACACACAAAAACAGCAGGTGTGTACCTTGCTGAGAACGTCAGGGTTGGGGTCGTTCTGCAGCAGCACTGCGGCAGTGCGCGTGTCGTCGTTGCGTGCAGCGATGTGCAGCGCGGGAAGGCGGACCTTGCCCTTGGTGCCATAGTTGATGAGCAGCGCCACAACATTTTCATGGCCCTGCTGGAGGGCCACTGCCAGGGGAGTGAAGCCGTCCTGAGGGAGGGGGACAGACAGCAGAGGAGAGGGATGGAGAGAGAGAAAGGGTAGAGGGAATAGGGAGTTTAGAGTTAGGGAGAGGAAAAGAAGGATGGGAGCACAAAGGAGAGAATAGAAGGAGGGATAAAGAGGGAATGAAGAGAGGGGAGAGGAAATGAGAGGTTAGAGGGAGGGATGGTAGAGGAAGGGAGGGAGAGACTTAATTTGATTTCCAAACCTTTATTTCACTTGATAGACTGCAGATTTTTACTCACTATTCTACCTTCACCTTTGACTACAGCCTCTTAATACTACTTAGCAATGTTCAACTGGCTAAGCAAGTTACAGTGTGACTGTGGATTTATTGAACTTTACCATACCAAGACCCAGAAATTGTGTAGTGAAGAGGGTGATCCCCTGCTGTGTGTTCATAATATTACAGCAGGCACAAATCAGCTCTGACTCTTTGTAACTTTGTCTCTGTAAGTCTGTAACTCTCTGGTACAGTCCATATCTGAGTGCGCCATGCGAAAGAATGCAAACAATTATGGTCAGCAGAGTCCCACTCTGCACAGCTTTCTGTGCTTCTACTTTATTTTGCTAAAACAAACACCCTGTAGTTTCTCAAACCATCTGGAACTGTGATTCATTCATGGGGTGAGAGGAGGCCCCCTGACGTTTAAGAGTATAAAACCAGTTGAGACACATTAATCACCAGACACTTACCTCTGTTGGGAGACTCTGATTGGCACCATTTTCTAGCAGGAACTTGACTACCTCTAAGTGGTTTTCTTGCGCTGCCATGTAGAGAGGACTGAACCCTTTCTGTTAGGGCACAGGTACATTAGGTGTATAGTTATACATACACAAAACACAAGCACATCCACCCCACATTCCCCCCCACACACATTCCAAAACACACATACACACACACACACACATATATACCTATGTACATGCATACAAATGCATGTGATAAAGCAAAAATTTATAGCTGTGTATTTTTACAGACACACAGACATACACATATGCAAAGTATGCAGAAGCAAGATTTTATTGGCAGGTGTGTGCCACACAAAACACACACACGTACACACTGAACACACTCACACATACATTGCTCTCTTGCCCAGAGCTTGCATTGACTCACCTGTGACTGGGCATTGACGTTGGCACCATAGTGGACAAGCTCAGCCACCACTCTTTCCTGCCCTGCCAACGCAGCAATATGGAGGGCAGTGTTCCCTTTCTGGAGGTCACATACACACACGCACACACACACACACACACACACACACAAAGAGAGAGGAGAGGGGGAGTGAGTGAGAAGGAAATAAGTGCAACCCAATGACCTAGATCTCTACTTAAAAGCACTCACTGATGAATCACTTCTAATGAGTAAATGATTAAAACAATACACTCGTTCATGTTTACATTTTAGTTCCCTCCAGAATGACATATAATATGTGAAACATTAGAATAAGCATAACTACTTGTGCAAACAAATATTTGATGTCTGATGTGTATAATATAATGGATGATAGTGAAGTATAACAGTGAAGTAAATCAGTATTTTGTGTCAGATTATGAATGTATTTAGTAAGTAACTGTGTAATAAGCAGGATAATGTATCTCTTATATAATAAATACCAATAGGGAAATTCCCTTTTGCCCCCCTCTACAGGGAGGTCAGAGGTCAGGATCAGCTACAGTGCCCCTGGAGCTGGTAGGGATTCAAGAGTCTTACTCAAGGACACTTCAGCAGAGCGTATGTTTGAACCAAAGTCCTCCAGTTGAAGGACAGCCTACCTGCTCACTACACCACCATGCTGCCACAGTAAGGATAGTATAGGATGGAGCTTATGGATGTGAGGACAGTTTTTCACCAATGTAGCCCCGCTTTACTTTACCTAACATATACATACACATAGCAAGACATGTGTGCACTATGCTGTAGTTGTGGGGCATTATCAGTTTAGTTCAAACTTTACACTTCTACAGGGAAACCAACACTGAATACAAGTGCAATTTTGTTGTTGGTTTCCAATACAATGCTAGCAAATAGTGCATAACTGACAGCAAGATAGGTATGTGCTATAGAGCGGGTGGGTACAGGTGATAAAAGTGTGCATGCGTGTGTGTGTGTTTTATGGATAGGAAAGGAGGAGGGGGGTGTTAAATACTTTATGTAATTCATGTAGTTCAAGCTGCTGCTATAGAGAAGCATAATGACAGTAGCGAGTACCTTGGTGGTGGTTTCCAACGAAATGCCAGAGTGTAGTAGCTCCAAGACCATTTTGACGTGACCTTCTTTCGAGGCCAGGTGTATCCCGTTGAGACCATTCTGAGGAGAAACAGAACAATTTAAACATTGAGGAGTTTTGTTCCAAAGATATCCCATGAAAAGGTGACACCTACCCTTATTAAGCCATGTAACACCATTTAAACAAGATAAACTGAACCAGTTAGACCCTGGAAATGAAATCTGAGAAATGTAGTCTCTTAATCTTGGGGCCAGTTTAATAATAACACTATGACTATGCTTGTCATGGAAGCACCCAAGAGATGTAGTCTTGTTGGCCACACTTGGCCTTGTTCTCTTGGGCTTGATTGTGGCGGCTTGATTGTTCTCATCTTTTACTTGATTGTGGTGGTCTTGACTACAACCCTGATGTAACTAAAGACCCTTGAGATCCTGATTTATGAATGAACCTTGAGGAATGATGAGTAAATGCATCAGACCATATCCTTCAGTCTCAAGCTCTTATGAGCCCCCCAAAATATGTCCAATTTCCTCCCGCTATGCATAACATTGCTAGTCTAGTCATCTCTAAAAATAACTATCTGAAAAACCCACAGCAGCAGCACAAAGACTCAGATCTTACAAAATGCACAACCTGCAGACTGAGGAGTAAGGAGAGTGGAGGAAGGTTGACAGACAATCTTTTTATTTCAACACTGTATGTATGACTGCCTGTGTGTCTGTCTGTCTGGCTGGCTGGCTGCAGATTCTATGGGTACAGTCTGTACTCCATCCTGCCTGCTGTAACCAATGTGACCACCAGGGGTCTCAGTGAGCCACACGGGTCTCAGTCTTGCCTTCATACTGCAGTGTCACTCAATTCTAATGTATAACACACTCCCTCTGTGAGCATGCGCAGAATGTGAGGAGACATGTGAACACCATGGTGAATACAAACACACAGACAAAGGTGATAGCTAGTGTGCACACACAGAAATGAAGCAGACACATATGATTCAGTTTTGTAAAACATACCACATATAAATGTCCATACCACACCACATACAACCTGTGCAAGTGTATACACACAAATGGTTGTGTGCGCACACAAACACACACACACACACACACACACACACACACACACACACACACACACACACACACACACACACACAGTAGTACAATGGTAGATGGATAGATAGGGTTGTAGCTATAGCAAGGACAGGTTACTGCAGTGGAATCACATAAATCACATGTAACAAGACTGTGTCTGCCCTTGCCTCAGTCCTCAATATGAAAACAGTCATATGACTCTAAACAGAAATCACTACTTTCTCGTTTCTACCACAAAAACGAAAGAAAGAAAGAAAGAAAGAAAGAAAGAAAGAAAGAAAGAAAGAAGACTGATGAACTAAACACACAGAAAGAGCCATATATGCACAATATAAGGGATCAAAGGCATTACATTAGGGTATAAAGGGTATTTAAGAGGCCTAAAATAGGCCACACTGTGAAATACAACACTGGAGATTATATTAATACCTAGTTACAATAATATGTTATCCTCAATGTAACTAATGACCCTTGAAAAAATGTGCAAAGTGAAAATGTCCTATTAATCCAATGGTCATCTATCTGTGTGTGTGTGTGTGTGTGTGTGTGTGTGTGTGCTTGTAGCAGTAGTAGAAGTGGGTGTTCATTCCTAATGCCCAGACCACTAGCTCACTGCCAGTGCTTTATTATCTCTGTGTAAAAAGCTCCTGTCGATTCATTCACCAAACATTTCTCATGGCAACTATTCTTAACTCAACCTGAACTGACAACTTGACATAAACTGTAAAAAATGTATAATTTTCTTTTGAATTTTACATTCACCTAGGCTCTTGTGTCATATAGCTTAGATCTGTTGTGTTAAGGCCATGATGCAACAAAGTGTAATGCAACAGACAGCAAGAAAGAGAAGGGAATAAAATGTGCACACATGGGTAATTCTGAGGGTCTTATGATTGCTTTACACACACACACACACACACACACACACACACACACACACACACACAGGCAATTCAGGTTGCCAATAAGGGTGCTGACTGGCCAAGGAGAACCTCAGACAACACTTTATTTTCTCAAACAATTTGTGCCTTGGCATGAATGTATTTAGTCGTTGTGAAGGCAAATGAGTTTTTGACGTGATGGGAATTGGATGGGCAGCCAACCACGTTCTTTGTATGAGATGAGGTGCAGTTGTGTAGAAACCTCATCCAAATTCCCAAGAACTAAGGGGTCAGCCTCTCCGAAGGATCTACTGGAAGAGTAAAATATCATGGCTACACATCCGCCATAGTGACGAGGCCATGAGCTGAGTGAGGAATGAAAATATCTTACTTGATTAGCAGTGTTAATGTTGATTCCATTCTTGATGTGGTCCAGGGCCTTGTCCAGGTTCCCTGAACGGGCCGCACGCAGAAAGCTGGTGGCTGCATCCGCCTGGAATAAACAAAGAACAGGGGTATTAAAAAGAGCAGAGGAGGAGAGGAGTGAGGAGGAGGGGGTGAGGAGAGAGAGAGAGAGAGAGAGAGAGAGAGAGAGAATAAACTTCATATAGATCAACAGCATTTCTGGGCACTCAAGCTGGAATACAGGGATACTGATCAGTACAAAAATCCATTCATCCCATTAACTAGAATTTATCTCCACCACCAAAGTTTAAAAACTAGGAAAAACACAACACGTATACAACTACACCATCACAAATATATTTTTGAAATATGTTTACATGCAATAAATACACACATAGTAGATAATGACTCAATCTGAACCATCCCTCCAGTATTATCAGTAGGGTCTCATGTGGCTGCATTGAAATCCCATTGAAAACTCAAATTATCCAGCTTGCTCAGTCATTACATTCACTTGAGGTTAGATACAAGGCAATATGTAGCAAATTCTTCACTACATTCATCTATTACCCGCTCTAAGAATCGACAAATGTGTGACTTTTTCCCAACTGTTGAGCTTCGCCCACACTGGGAGTTTGGCAGACATCCACAGCTGAGCACGCTTCGACATGAGCCTTGCTGTCTGCCTGTCTGATCTCAGAGGAAAGCTCCTGGGGTGTGTGCGTGTGTTTGTGCGCCCACCTCTCCATTCACTCTTCAGCCAATAGTGTAATATGGCTGACCTGCAGACTGAGCTGTTGCCAATGCCCTGAGGAGAAAAGACTGCGTAGTGTACTATACCTCTTGACCCTGCTTCCACTCCTGCCACAGACAATATGATGTATCTGTTTGAGGTGTTATTCTCAAGTGGCTTAATTATGCTGAATTGCTGAAAGATATGCCTGCCCTTTTCATATGCCTGAGAGTGAGATCCTCCTCTCATCTCTTATCTGCGCCAATGCATCATGAGCCAGTGTTCTTAGTCTCCGACAACCATTAGATTTCATCCCAAAACTAATGCAGTAATTTACTCTTCCTAACAGCCCCTCCCTATCCCCCGTTTACCAGACACTGTCTCGTTTTTCCTGTTCATTTTATTCTTGTAGTACCCGCCCTCTGTATTTCCTTCACATTTATCCTCTGCACCTATATGTACTATCTGTTCACCTGTGTTCTGATCTCATCAGTTAAATCACAATCTTAAGGGTGTAAGCAATTCATTATCTTTCTTTTCCTCTGATACCCCAGACTCTCCTTCTCTCTCCATCCCTCTTTCTTTCAGTCATCGATGAGGTGTAAAAAATAGTGGGCAAACTATGAAACAGTGATGAACATATTTCTAACCAGTGTTATACACAGTGTTATACACCAAAAAGCAATGCCTTACTTTGCTAGAATATTGTGAATTATCTTTCATTTTTTCTTTCAATAGACTATATTTTGGTTACATATAAAGCTGCTGTTATACAACATAATATGAATTTGTATCATTAAAGTATGTATTCTATAAAAGGGTAGCCAAGCTCTTCTTCCCAAGAGGTACATAAACTGAAATCATTCTAACTTTTATATTCTTTCTTTTATTCTAACACTGTTCAGCTTGTGTATTTACACTTGCATACGTTCTGTGGTTGTGTTAGAATTAAGGCAGAAATGCAGTCCTCCCTCTCAGACATGCTTTATTTACTGTATATTGAGTCTCGATTTCCTTCACTAAATATAAACATACTTGTGTAGGTGTCTAATAGAAAAGGTTGATTTTGTGGCTGGAATTGCCGCAACTAATTTGTAGATATTTGATGGAAATTGACTATTGAAGTGAAAAGGGTAGATTTTATTCCATCTTGATTCAGACAAATATTTCCAGTTTTGGTTGGTATCCTCCACTATCCTGCCCTCGCCTCCCATCACTAAGTGGCAATGTGAGTGGTAACGTGATCTATGTACCACTCATCCTAGACTGTTATGTGAGAGAGAGAGAGAGAGAGAGAGAAGGAGAGAGAGAACTGGCAAAGAAGCTTTCAGACAGCTAATGTCACGGACTAGAGCCTTTCCAACTTCACAACCCAATGTGTTGGAATTGTTCTGAGATTTCTGTCATGCTATGCAAAACTCCATATGAACAGTTCATTCCAAAATGAGATATGCACCAATTGAAATAGTGACACATACTGTATTTCTACAAGATGATTACTGACAAGAAAATTGAACATACTATGGCTTCATATTGAAGTTATAAGTTGTCTCAAGACTTTGCTTATAAAATAATAGCCTTTTAACTTAAAAATTAAAATTAAAATTAAAAATTAATATAAAGAATCTCAATGCTATAAAGTGCAGCTTCAAAGTAGCTTGAGTGTTCAGCTGCTTGTATTTATGCTAGGATTTTCTTTCAGTAGCCTACAGCCATTACACATTTCACAGCTGGTGACTGACTCCTTGTATGTTTCTCTTCCTCCTGCAGTGTGCAATAGTGTGTATGTGTGTGTGTGTGTGTGTGTGTGAGAGAGAGAGAGTGTGTGTATGTGTGTGTGTGCAAGTAATACAGATTAAAGAGAGTCTCCACGTGTGCATCCCTCCTCCTCCACATGACTCCATACCACTTGACTTGATGAGAGTATGACAGAAACAGACTGAGTTGATCAATGCGCTGCTGGTCAGGGGTTTGTTTGTTTGTGTGTGTGTGTGTGTGTGTGTGTGCGCGCGCGTGTGTGTGTGTAGGTAAACACATGTGCCTGGCCTGCCCATGAACCTGTTAGCCAACCATGCTTTGCTGCAGTCTGCAGTGCCTCTCTAGAAACTCATTCCATGCCAGTTTGTGCTGACTTGCTGGGAGGCTGAAATCCATTTTCCTCCCGACCCCGCTAACACCACTCCCTCCCATCTCCTCTCCCTCTCTTCATCCCCAATCTCCCTCCTTCCCTACATCCCTCCCTCTATGAGATGTGGACAGATCAGAACTGTGCATCCAGTCCTGTCAGTTCACATTTCTAATCATCATATCAACATGCCAGCTACACCCAATAATCAGATTATCAGAGCCAATGTGATTAACCCTCACTATTTCCCACTCCTTGTTGCTCAAATGCCCTCCACCTCTCTCCTCCCCCTTCGCTTTTTATCTCACTTTCCCTTTCCTGTTCTCTCTCTCCTTTCTTCTATCTCTCTACTTTCCCCAGCTCATGCATCCTGCCTTACCCGCTTACATTTACCCCTTCACTGTCATTTAGTTTCTATTGTCCAAAATATTTTTTGGTTTTCTTTCTTTTTTTTTTGAGGTGTGATTTTTTCACATGCCCCTTTGTTGTTGTTTTTTAATCTCATTTGTTGCATTACCTTGATCTGTATTTGTTTGTATTTTTTTCAGTTTTATTGTTTTTTATATTACAAATGAATATGAGCCTCAACCTCATTGTTCATAATGTTCACGTTTTTATATGAAAACTTGATGTGACTACACAGCTTTCTATAGTTTGGGAAAACTGTATGACCCTTGGGCAAATGAGAAACAATGTACAATTTCCAAACTGCATAGTCATCAATCTAAAAGTACAGCTGCTTTATAAATTGAGCTAACAATTTGAAGATAAGCGTTCGCCCACAGCAGCAATGTGTAGATTGATTTCCTTTCATATGAGGTAATACTCCAATAAGAAAAATGGTCAGGAAATAAAAAAGACCAAGGTGACTCTATGATGAAAAGCATAATTTTGTCTCTATGCCATGCGTGCCAAGGTCTTACTGACACTGACACACTCATATGAATAAAACAGACAAACCAGACCATACACACAATAACAGCAAACACAAAGCAGTTGATAAAGACTGAATTGAATACATTTGAATGATGAATGTACAGTAACATAAATGAACACGCCCACATCAAAGAGAAGAGCACGAGTCTACACTGCAACACACAAGAGAGAGAAAGTTGTGAAAAGAGACAAAACAGCACTGGAAAAGCACAACTGAGCATGACTAGAAACTGGCCAGCATGGTCACAACAACACAACGGTCCTCCTGTACACAGTGCTAGAGGGGCCACAAGAACAAGAAACTGAGAAGAAATATCAAAGCAACAGCAAAACACAACCACCACCACCACACTGCAAAAAAAGTCTATCTAACAAGTTATTTAATCTTGTGTTGAGTTTTTAAATCAGGTTTTTCTCAAAATAACTTTACCAATGGGGTGAAGTAATTTCATTTTATACCAATGAAGTTGATTCAAGTAACATCATCTTGAAAGAACTGGAGTAACCCACATTACTTTATGACATTGTCACTAGTTAAAAGACATTTCTTGAAACAGATTGTACTGGAAACAAGTGACAATATCTCACCCCCAAATGGTACATGTGTTTATTTGTTTTAAGAAGTATAAGTTCATGAACTGAGTACAAGACTAAGAGATTTACAGTAGTATGGCGAACTTTTTTGCAATGTATAAAGAAACATACACCACTGCAGCTGCCATAGAGAAAACAGAGAAAGTGTTGAGGAAGTATGTAGGATGTGCACAAAGAAGTATACATGTATCATATTTACTCTGTCATCAAAGAGCCATATTCTCCGGGCTTCGGCCGACCTCTCAGAGCCCACACTACTGACCTGACGACAAGCCAGCGCTGAACCACATGAGCCTAGAAGACAACACACACCAGCAACACACCAAGACAAGGCCAGTTAATGGGAGAGACAAACACACAGAGAAAGGCTAGGATAAACACACACACACCTGATTAAATGAGGCGCCGGCTAACAGCTTGCATAATCCTCATGTGCAACGCTTGAAATGATTGTCATACAGGTGTAACTCTGATTTAGAATACACATTTATTATCACCTACGTGTAGGTCGCTGACACGTCAGTATCAGTTTGTTCTGTATTAGAATTACAAGTGTGTGGCTATATTTTCAAGTCTTAAGAACCATATGAACACTCAAGACCAAAAAAACATATGAACACATACACAACAAATGTTTAATGGCTAGTTAATGTTGGACACATACATATATTCATACAACACACATGGGTCAGTTGTTTATTGAGGTTCTCTGAGTTACTATGAGTGATTACTTGTGCCTCTGTGGTGGGATGAATTCCAACTACAGAAAAGTTATCTGAAATATTTTAGCATTTACTGGGTTGCACCAAGCCACCAAGACAAATATTTGTGTATTAATTGTACTTTGTGAAGTGATTATGATTCTGACAGCCTTTTATTCTGAATGAGGTACTTTGACAATATCAGCAAACTCACTTACACTATCAAAAATCTTATGAGCATATAGTCACACAAAGAAAGACAGATCATATATGACCAGCCAAATACAGATGGCTTTTTAAAGTACTGAGCAGTACTACAATCGAAAAACAAGTACATACAGAGACTACTGCTCTCTACAATTCTTCTATCCACATACACCATGTCCACCAAGTGTTTGTTTGTTTTGTTTGGGCTGACGCATCTACACATCACATCCATCATGGCCACACACACAGCCATGCACATACAGGTGAACACATACACATACACACAAATGAACAAACACACAAACACACACAATAACTGAGACTTACATATACACACAAACACAGAAATTGTCATTATGATAGAGTAGTATAAGTGACAGAACCCCAAACTGATATAAACCATATTATCCTGTGTTAATACATCCTTACTAAATGAATAGATGAATACAGCATTGTGTCATGACTGCAACACAGCACGCTTCATACCTCAAAAATAGAGACATTGTGAGAAACAGATGGCATTTACTCACACAAGATGGGGTAATTAGAGTGTAAACTGTTGTTGATGTAAACTGATACAAGTAGGCATGTTTTAGATGAGATTAGATTGTTTCACTGACTGATTTTACTGTCCATGGTTTTGGATGTTTGCCTTTGGATTCTACCACATATTAACTCTATTGTTTTCTATGCTAAACAATCAAGATTATGGAGAAAATACAGATATATACAACCTCTGAATCTTTGTCTTGGAAATATTTGGTGGTCTTCTGTGGGACTTGGCTGACAGAAGTCATTGGCAGAACAGTGCTTTAATGTTCTTATTGTAGTGACAGCCCCTGTCACTTCTGATTTGTGAATGAGTCCTTGTGTCACTTCAAGTTGAGGCTTTTTCTCACAGTTCAACATGCATTTCATCATACTAACAGTGTAACAGTGTAGTACATATAGAAGTACCTATTTCTGGAAGGGTAGTACTGCTGGCATAGACAGAAGACATGGAAATGTTTATCTAGTGAGAATTTTAGTCAGTTATGAAACACTCAGAAAGGGAATATGAAGGCATGCAGGCAAATATGCCAACATTTGTCCACTACTCTGTTATTTGTTGTGTCCAAGTGTTGATGGGTTGTTGTCTGTTTCATTCTGGTGTCGGTATTTTGCTTGCATTAGTGTTATAACTTTAACTTATTTTCTTGCTTGCTTTATCATTCTCAGTGTTTATAAAGTGTATTGCGATAGTTAGTGTGAAATGCACTTAAAAATATTTGTCCTCATATTTCTCTGAGTAAGTCCATCATCTCATTCCAATTGGAAAGTTACCATATATATCTATAACTCCACTCGGAAGGACAAATGTACATTCTGACTTTTTCATGCTGAACAAAGCCTACTATATAATTGAGATACATTTAATGCATTTAAGCACAGTTGGTATCACCTCTTTCATCTGCTGGATATTGCATTTCGGAGAGAGGACACTCTCTGAATACTATCTATATGAAATCGAATCTCTGAACTTAATTCTAACTCTGTCTATGTTGCTCAGTGTTGCTATGTTGTGTTGAAAAGAAACACAACCGTTTATTGTCCCAAACTAGACATGTGGATGTTTTGAATATGAAAAAGCTGAATTCTTTAACTCATCATTAAATGGACAGATGGAGAGAGAGAGAGAGAGAGAGAGAGAGAGAGAGAGAGAGAGAGAGAAACACACAGTAGATAGAGACTGTCTTATGAGGTGACTGACCGGAAGTACTTTTTCGGGGTATTTGCTTGAGTGTATCTGCACTATTGTGAATACTGGTATACAATAATAGATTAGAGGAAGATGTTTTTCAGAGTAAACAAGAAACTCATTCACAAATAGTCCTACAGACGTCAGTGTGTTAGTCGGCAGAAGTTGGGAACAAGATGGATCACATTAATGAACACTCGTGGGTTTAAACAAAGACCCACTTCTCCTACACCAGACAGATAGACTCACACTTGAAACAGGTACACACACAGAATCTATAAATATAGAGTCTAACCATACTGTGTGCATGTACATACAAAGCTGCACACAATGCTCAAGGCTTTAGTAGCAGGCAAACTGAGGAGTTTCAAGGCGGTGGAGGCCTTGCAGGTCCCTGCAGTCAGGTTTATCTAGCAGACACTAGTGAGACAGCAAATATACAGACAGATGCACACATACAAGCATAAACGCACACCCAAATCTTTTTTCATGGGTGCCAACAGGCACACGCACATACACGTCACATAAAAAGCCACACATGCCATTTGGAGAGAATGTGATCCAAAGCGCCTTCCAGAACAAGGAATATTTTTAGGTGGGAAACCGATGCCAAACCCTGGCAGTGTCAGCGCCAGGCTCTACCCACTGAGATATTCAGAGGGTAGAGCCTGGCAGTGTCAGTGCTGTGCATTATCCATTGAGGTAACATTACTGTCACTGCTTTTTCCTACAGGGTTTCCTCAGTTGTTCCAGTCAGCAATTCTCTAATTCCCTCATCTTGAGGCTTCTTATTGTAAAATATTATATAAATTCTATAATAAATAAGGAGGTAGACCTGTGTTAATGGATATCTTTAATCAGTATAATCACACAAGAGCATTTGATCTGGACTAGCAGTGACTCTGTGTACCTCTTGGTTTGATTGTATTTTCTCTACTGCTGATATACATATTCATAAATGTTTTTTTTTTTTACATGATTTCAGTTGAAAATGGACAAATAAATACACCATTACAAGCTAATATTTGAATGCACTGATACACAAGGCAACTTATTGGGCAATATGGATGAGAAACAGTGCCCAAACAGTTACCTGAGCATTGTTGCTTGATTCACATAGGGACATTGTGCTGATTGCACAATTTTCCCACAGTGATCATTAAAATCTAATCTTATCTTGCCTTATCTTATCAGGAAACATTTAAGTATGTGTCTTTTTTTGCTCAGAGCATTGGCAATCAATATTTGCCATTGGCCCAATGTCTTGCCCTGTCACCCTTGTCAGCCCGATTCTTGTTGATGAACAACCAAGGTCAACGTTACTAGCTTCCACAAATAAAAACAACAATGCAACAGTAAACCTGTCATTACCCACAAATTATACAGTCCCGCTCGCAGCCAGTAGGTCAAAAATATGTCAGTGTTTTGACCTGGAATCGTTGCACCCCAAGTTTTGTTAAAATCTGATCATCTGAGATATCACATATGACAGACTGGGACCAACAAACAAACAGGAGGGAGACCATTTCTTTTTATTCTTTTATGTCCTTCCAGTGCTGTTGTTAGAGGATACATACACCTTGTTGTGTGAATTATGCAATGAATAAACACTGTCTCGTTTTGGGCATTACTGGATGTCTTTTACTATTTATAATTAATATGGTGTAATATGGTTGTTTTTGTGAAGATTTTACATTTCCTTCCTATAAAGTGGTGATTGTTTCAAGATCGTGTCCATGGCTGGCAAGATGGCTGGCCCTGAGAATGAGAAATGAATAACAAGTCCAGTATGCTCTACAGAGTGGGAGTTGATGAAATATTGATGGATGTATGTGTATGTGTGTGTGTGTGTGTGTGTGTGTGTGTGTG
>CABFOQ010049266.1:0-22715 GCA_900660455.1 Gephyroberyx darwinii | reverse complement strand
CTGTTTTGGGACATTCTATCCTGTGCTAATGTACGCTGCATTCTGTTTCACCAGTACAGTGGGAGTCATCAAAAACTGCAAAGAAACAGGCCACATTTCTCCCCTAGCCCAGCACTTCTCCTTGTGTGTGTGTGTACGTGTGTGTGTGTGTGTGTGCGTGTGTGTGTGCCTGATGAGAAGAGCTGCTCAGCAATATTTAGTGTTACTGCGACAGAACAGCTTTAGGACAGAACAGAACAGAGCTCACCTTCAGAAAAGACAGAAAGAGGGAGAGCGAGCGACAGAGAGGGGGACACACAATCTATTTTGACTTTCGGTGCTGAATGAATGAATCAAACATTTTGCCTAAAAATAAAAATCTTAAAGCATCCCAATAAAAGCAGCTGCTCACACACATTATCACACACTCACTCACACCTGAGAGACAGAGGAGGAATGAGAAAGAGAAACAGACCCTGTGTGCTAAAGCAAATACCATGTGCATCTAAAGCTGTGGCCTCTCTCTCTCTCTCTCTCTCTCTCTCGCTCTCTTTCTTTGCAATACTACCACTACTACCCCCACTAACAATAATGGCATGTGTTTTCAGACTACGCCAAGCTTAAGACCTTCAGATACTGTAGCTAAAGGTCACTGAGGAATCCGTCATCTCAGTATAACCATTCAAACATGACTAAGTAATGTAAAGCCCACACAGTCACGCTGCAGAGAAAGTTGTGTGTGTGTCAGGGTATTGGACAAGGGGGGCAACAGCATCTGCTTGCCTTCCCCTCCTGCCACATGCATCATGCACACGCGCGCGCGCACACACACACACACACACACATACACATACACCAGCTGGGCAGCAGCTCCAAGTTGGGTGTACGACACATGTGTCGGCCTTCTACATGGCATCAATTAAACCAAACAGGACATCTATCACTGCTAACCTCAGCACAGCATCTGACACTAACACACACACACTCACACACTCACACACACAAATAAAACAATCATTAAAAATTGTGTGTCCACATTTGAGGCTGCTAAAAAGTCAAACACACCTCAGCTAAGTTACAAACTATTTTCCAGATATTATTTAAAGGAATAAAGGAAATGTGTTTTTGTCACACAACAGTAAGTAACAAAGTAAAAGCACGGTAGCATCTCTCATCTGTCTGTAACATCTCTCCTTCATGGACATTTGGCTCTACAGTTACTGCCGACTTTCTGCCATCCCGTGGAGCTCCAGCTGCCTGAGCTTTATGAGCTCTGCTTGATGATGATTGACAAGGTGGGAGTGGCAATCTCACCTCTCCATTCACTTCAAGCCTAAAGTCCTTCACATAAAAGCTAATAGGAATGGAAATAAATGACTCAACATTTCCGATTATGTAGTTATTAATTGCTCATGAGCATAGACCATGAAACAATAAGCTACATGTACAGGTATTAGAAACTTTATTATCCTGATCAGAATTAGGATTGACATAAAGACATATTGACTTCATTATGGGATGATGTTTTTTATTATCAGTACCATTCTTGTTGAGTTGAGAGTTGTATATTAGCACTACAGGAACTAAAATCCTCTCCAAACACAATTCTCCCATTTCTCCCAAAAATAAAGTGCTAGGGAGAAGTGTGAGGCTGACACCAATGATTTCCAGCACTTTCCAATCTTGGCTCCAACACACACACTCATGTACCCTGCAGTGAAATATTGTGCCGTCTTTCTTTATAGATTCCCTGCTTTCACATCCCCACTCCTCTACACAGACAATGAATGGCACGTTGTCACTTCAACAATAGAATTAAGGTGTCATTTTGAAAAAGACAGATGTCAATGGGGAGACACAACATTCACGTTCAATCAAAAGTTTCATCAAAATCAAGCCAGTAGTTTCTGAAATACTGTGTGTGACTAACACACGGCTGGAAAGTGATGTGTGAAACACTTTACAATAAGGTGAACACACACCTATATGTAAAAACCTATATGTGTATGTAGGATGCTAGCTGTCAGGTCTGTGTGTGTATGTGTGACTGTTTCTTATGTGTCTGTGAGCTGCTAGCCAGCAGGTTTGTGTGTGTGTGTGTGTATGTGTGTGTGTATATACTGTATATATGTACATGGCCTCTAAAGATGATTAAATATCATCATGTAAGTTATTTCAGTCGACTGTCAGATGTTGGTGTGTCAGTTGTGTGTGTGTGTCTGTGTGTGTGTGTGTGTGTGTTTAATTGGACCTCCCTGAGCCTGTCTCCAGGTGACGGAACTCATCTGCTCTTCCCTGATTAAGGACAACAGATGGACTGGTAGCAACACACACACACACACACACACACACACTCACTCCGTACAGTAGGTACCCAATAAGCAGACAGATCCTTAAATGGCAGGGGACAGGATTTTTTCATGTGAAGCCTGTATCACATACGAGCACCACGATGCGTTCAGGATGATAGAGGACCTTTCTTCAGCTGGTCTGAGAATAAGTGTTATTGTATTGTAAGGTAGAAATAATAAACTATACAGATCTACGGCTCACGTGAAGAAATCGGGTCTACCTCATGTCTTTAGTGTTATATCCACATACAAACATCACGCCAAAGTGGAAGCTGACTTACCGTGTCCGTGGAGTAACTGACACGGGACAGTTGTGCAGCACCAGTATACTCCGATCTGCCAATAGAGCAATATTAAGTGTTCGGTGAGGATGCCAGCCAGCTGTTGGGGCTTGAACACACACACACACACACACACACACACACTCGGCAGCACCACAGTCACTCCATTGATTCCTCCCAGAAGTAGAAGACTGCGGCCCGTGGTTTCTGCGCTTCTGCCTCGACTCGGTTGCCAGTCACCTGTTCTTGATCCGTTCTGCGTTTTACATCGACACGACGCGTTACCGAGCCTCCTTTTGTTTTTGGCGAGAGATGTACACTACTTTTTAATGTTCATAAGGAATATAGACTATTTTTGTGAAGTTGTTTATTTCAGAGCATAAAAAAAATATTTTGAAAGAAAAGTTTAAAGCCCATTTTGTAAACCGTTAAATATATATATAAATATATAATGGAACATTTTATGAACCTAAACTTTTTTAACAAAATAAAAAAAATAAACTACAAAGGTATAATGGTTTGTCCTGTTGTGTGTCTGTGTGTATAGTGCCGATACTACCCAAACAAATGTATGATGAAGGATCATAAAACAGGTCAACATACTTGAGCAACATTTATTATGAAACTGAAACTGAACTAGAGGATTTTGTCTCAACATGTCTCAGGTTGAACGTGGGAGCAGCACTTACTGTAAATTAAGAATTGGGTTCAGCTGTGGAAAACATCCAGTTATCCATCTGGTCTGTGCAGCTGCACACATGTAAAGTGTAAACATTGGTGTGAGGAAATACTGTACCCGTAGTTATGAACAAGTGTCCGTTTCAGAAGAATTGAGGTAAAAAAAAAAAAATCTGGCTTTTATCAAACAACCTTTTTCTGCTCCAACATGTGAAGTTGCCAATACTGCACCACTGGGACCACTCATGCTAAAAATGAGTCCCTCCAGCTTTCCATAGAAAAAAAATTATATTCTTCATCTGTACAAAACTGCAGTTAGGAAAAGAGATTTACTGCAACATTTAGTGGCCTGAATGGTAAAAGAAAAAAAACAAAAAAAACACTTTCCTTAAATGGTGACAGAACTATCAAATTATGTATTTCATCTGATTGATCAATAAATCCATCAACAGAAATAAAATATATTTACATATGACTAAATGTATTCCTAATAAAAAATGATGAAAAAAGAATAGTGCTATATGCTGTCATACATTTGTAATTCATGTTAACGAATCAACTCCATAACCATATTACAAAATATTAATAAATATCATTTCGATATCATAAATATCGAAATGTACTATTTCTTTAACTTAAAGATTATGTTCGTAATTGCAACGTATTAATCAAAACTAGTCATTGTCAACATAATGTACCTCAACTACATGATCCTCAGTAAAAACTCCAAAAAGAACCACTTTTAAACTGTAAAGGGGTTTTTTTAGCCGATAAGGGGAAAACTGGAAGTGAAACAGTGAAATAACGTTCATGTGTTATAACTGCGCACTCCTAGAAATGTGCTTAGTTGTGACTTCAGTCTCCGGGTGGTGAAAAGCGTCCTGGGGAAGCCAGACCGGGAGACTGGAGGCTCAGTCGCCCTTCAGTGACATCTAGAGGCGGTGACACGCAACTGCAACTATTTTCTGCACAATTCTGTGGCTCTTCTGTAGTTCCGTTTCCTGCTGCGAGTCGTTTTCTACAAAAATAACGTGCGGACTAACAATATGCACTCGTGGTACTGAAGACACTTGGAGGAAATGCATCCATCAAACAGCACCTGAATGTCTGGCCTGTTAAACGTTCCCAGATAAATGAGAAATAATCCTGTAACTTTCCCTCTGCACGATCAGTGTTTGAGGAACATCCTGCTGCATCCTCAAAAGTCAAGGTGGCATCTCAACAGCCATTACTACTGTGAGATTTCATTTCATTGATAGCATTGATACACAGTTTATACCTTTGTAAGTCGCTTTGGATAAAAACATCTGCTAAATGACTGTAATGAAATACTAGACGGTTTATTCACATTCAACAAGCAGGATGCCAAGAACATAAAGCAAATTCTCCAGTCTCTCCAAATTGTAGTAGATGCATTTAATCACTTCTGGTTTACAAAGGAGATGTGATCCCAACTATATAGAAAATAACCCCCTGAATATACAGTACGGAAAGAAAAACTATCTTCTGACACGTTTGTAAAATCAGTATGCTTTTATTAAATTAAAAACAATCTGTTGAACCTTAACAAAATGTAAAATGAAGAAAAAAAAAAGACGTTCAAATAAATGTACCATTACTTTCTACTTAGTGTTCACAGTATCGTTAGACTTGCTGTGACACTACTTGACTCAGTATTAAGATGTCACGTCTTGCCTTGAGTTGATTCCCTGTGACCTAAGTGACCATGACTCTTTATTGCATACAGAATGTACAGATTAGCCTTTATGCCTTCAAGAAATCAAGGAATTCTCTCAACAGAAGTAAAAGATCGCCTGTTCGTACAACAAATATTTCTGTTGACATGAAATAAAAAGTTGCCCAAGACGGCTGCTCAAGACTGATGTGTGGTTGATGAAACAAACGTTTTTATGCCCCTTATACAACAAAATGATCGCAATATCCCAATTCAGTTCAGAAGGGACGAGAAGAAAAAGGGCAGACGTCTCAAAATCTTAAGACTCCAAAGCGATTACATATGTACAAACAAATCGGCTTGAAAAAACTGAAGGGTTGGCACAGTCAGTGTTAAATATGGTGGTGACCACTTTTATGGACAGAGATGCAAGTTTGAACAGCTTATTAGTTTATGTACAAAGACAAATTAAAGTAGGGAAAATTAATTCTCACTTTGCCCCTCCATCTAACCAAAAAGCTCATCAGTGCACAGAAGACGACATAAGGGCAAGAAAGGCCAGTCTCAGTGAAAATGTTCCAGCTTGCGTAGTCGTAAGGGGTTAGGAAGGGCTTGCTGGTTGCGTACGGAGGAGGCCTCTTGCTCCAGTGTACGGAATAGCACCCTACCCCGGTGATTGAAAAGGTAGAAGGATGGGTGGTTCCTCAGTGTATCAAATGTCCTGAAAGAGGGTAAAATGATGAAAACATTTGCACTGCATAGATTTTTCAGTACACATAGAGATGAGCAGGCAGTAACTCAGTAAGTCTTTGGACAGTTATTACAGCAGGCTGATTGGACTGTATGTCTCTGAATAGGGCTAACAGGGTTCACCTTGCAATGGTGGATCCCAAGTCCCTTTAGTTGGGACTACGTTTGAACACGTTTTAACCTCGTCCCCTGAATGAAACGTATGGGATTTTAATCCTAGCCTTGCACACACCAATTTAAAAACCTACCAAAGGGTAGATTTGTCCCTCTGTCACAGGGAGGGCAGATAGGGGTGCCTGAACCTTCACAGTGGTTCACAACAAATACCTGAGCATGCCATTTAGTCACATAACTGAAGATGGTTTAGTAAGTGACCGTGCCAGAGCTCAGGCCTTCAAAACAACTAGTGGGAACTGATTTAAAGAGATGTTCTATAAATAGTGTTGGTGGCATGCTGCATGTTTCTCCTGGGGAAAAAGGTACAAACAACTACATATTATCAAGGGAAATGGGATGTTGGAAGGCTCCTGTGCGATAAATCAAGCTTACTTGTTTTTCAACTCTGATGAGGCGTCCATGTCTTTGAACTCTCCAGCAATGTGGACAATACCATAACAGGTCACAAAAAACGATAATAAAGTTTGTAAGACAATCTGCAAAAACAAAAAGGAATGATGTTGAAAACAATGTAGACAATAAATTAACGTTTTGCTGTAAAAGGAGGTCAGACAAATATCAAGACAATTACTCACATCTATTGGTAGCGTTTCATTTTCCTTCTCTGTGAGACGCATGTATGATCGATCTGATGATGGGGAAAAAAATGTTAGTAAGCCAAATCAACGCGATCATCTCAGATTATAAAATTACCAGTAAGCAAGGTTGAATGGACCAATAAGCAAGGTTGGCCTGAAGCAGACATTCTCTCCTAACATATTTACCAATACCGAAAGCGCTAAATTGGTTATACAGTTATATTGTAATGTTAATTTCAGATGAGGATTGAAATATTTCAGCCTTGCACCCATGCCATTGATTTTGAGAGAAGCTAAGCTGCGCTAGCATCTAGGTAGCTGCCACACGGAAAGGCCGAGGTTGTACCGCTGTTTTATCAGCCTACTCGCGAGAATGGTGAACCCGGTCAGTAAATAATCGCACTGAGATGTGTGTTTTTATTTCATTGCTAAAACTTACGTTGTGCTGCTGAGAAAGCGGCATGAGCTAAGGCAAAAAGTCCAACGCCGACAACACCTTTCCAAAACGAAGAAGCCATCTTGAACCAAGGCGATGAGAACTGAATCCAGTGTCGCAAAAACCTGTCGTAAACAATCGCAACCCTTCTTCTTCGACGGATTTTTTTGCTTGTTGGCACAAAGCAAATTACGGTCACTAACTGGATGTCTGAAAAAAATATAAAAAGCCTATACATAAACTACATACAAACATACACGGCACAACTTTATTTTAACACTCTTGATTTTATTTTTTATTTATTTGTTTCAATGCTCATTCGTATGAAACTTTCCAAAACCCCTAGATTAGCAAGGGTTCCTATTTTGATGGGATCACGTGATATCCGGTGGCACCACTCCTCTCTCCTGTGAGCTAACGTACAGCATTTATGTCCTATCAATTTTAGCAAATTTTTTCGTCGTTTGATTAATTTATCCAATACATAGCGCTTTTGACTGTGAAAAATAAACATGGCAGACGCCATTCAGAAGAAATTGCAATCGGAGGTAGAGAAATATACACAAATGCAGAAAGGTAAGTGCTAGCATTGCAAGCTAAAATGCATGATTCTCAGATCGTGCCATGTTGTGGCGAGCTAACTGGCCATATTGGGCCATCTGTGGTCCTATATTAAACTAGGCAGGAGTTTGCTGCTACTGTTACATGTTTATTTAATGATGACAACATTTAGCCATACCTACCCTGGCTATATTCTTATAGTAACTTCTGAGATAAAGGGATTATGTTTACTCACAAATGCATTTTTGACATGCAGACGTCAGCAAGAGCATGTCAGCCAGACAGAAACTGGAGGCGCAGTTGACAGAGAATAATATAGTCAAAGAGGTAAGAGTTCATTTGGGGATTTGGGATTGAGATTTTCGAGTGGTGGCAGTTATTTTTTTGTAATATCAAAAATAACGTGTCCAATCTTAAAGACATGTTCTCTCACTGTCTTTTCAGGAATTGGATCTGCTGGACAGTGCAAACACAGTTTATAAGCTTATTGGTCCTGTTCTAGTGAAGCAAGACTTGGATGAGGCCAAGGCCACCGTCACAAAGAGGCTAGAGTACATTAATGGAGAGATGTGAGTTGCACCCTTATTTACTGAATGTCTAAACAATTGCAGTAAATGTGCTCTGACAGAATCATTCCTAACATAATGTGCCCACCGACACACAAGGGGTGTGCTCTTTCAATGGATTTTTGGGGTCTAATTTCACTATGGAAGTCAGAGAGGACAAACTCCACTAAAAGTGTGTATATATGTTTGCATAGTAGATATGATTTATTTTCCCACGAAACTTCAGGAGATGCACGCCGATGCTATCTCTTACTGAACTATACATCCCATGCTATGTTTTCTGAATTAAAGTCTATTCTACACCATAAAATCCCAGTGAGATAAATTATTAGCATCCTGCTATCAGCTAGCAAGGTTGTGTGTACCTTTGCACACTAGATTCTGTTAAACTTTCTTTGTATTTTATACCTGGACATTGGAAGTGTGGAAGCTTTCAATGTACCCAGAATGTGCTTTAGCCATCTGTAAGATTCCTCTAACATCAGTGTTTCTGTTTGCAGTCAAAGGTATGAGACACTCCTGAAAGACATGGAAAAGAAATCTGAACAGCATCGGGAAGTCTTGTCCAGTCTACAGCAGGAATACCAGAGAGCTCAAGGCCTTGCTGCTGGCAAAGTCTGACCAAATGATGACTCTGCATGCTGACATACACACACACACACACACACACAAAGAAGACTCAGCAGAAAGAGAGTTGATCTCATTGCTTCCTTTATGCTTTGATATAAATCACCAACAAATGGCCGAATAAAATCTGTTTCTATCTTGCCATTTGTTCGCAGCAGTTCTTAGTGTTACTGTGACGTTTTCTGTTATAACTAATAAAGTTGTTTTTCATTAAGTCATATTCTTTTCTTTATTCTCCTGAATCCTTGCAAGAGCAGTGTCTTCCATTTCCCTTCAAGACTTATAAATAGATTGAAGATATAAAAAAAAAAAGAAAACACAGAACAATGGTGAACTGAACTCAGTGGGTTGTGCAACCAAAAACTTGCATTTGTGTGTGTGTGGGAGCGAGAGAGAGAGAAAAAAACATGGTGAGACATTTGCTTTAATTACAGGGGCAGGCAGGCAGATGTTGGCCGGTCACTGACCCGCGCTGGTAGACTGCGCACAGTCAATTGAGCGCAGCGCTGCCCCAGAGCGCGCATCCCCACTGCTCGCATCCCTATTCTTATTGCAACAAGAAGTAGAAAGGGCACAGCGGTACCACATTGTTCACCGTTAATTGCAAATGATACCCAGAGCTTAAAAGCCGTCCCCCCTCGTCAACCTCCAACAGAGGATTAAAGCAAATGAATAATCGGAGGATATCAAAAGAAGCTCTCTGAAGTCCGAATAACTCCATTTTCCAATAGCAACCTCCGAATCAAGGCAAATAGAAAATAAATAAAAATCAATAACTGGAAATTTGGCGGGTAGTCTGTAGGTCAGGCCAACTATGGAATAGTACATCTGCCTATAATCTAGCATATAATAATAATAATCAATTCTTTGCTGATCAGCTGGTCTGGCTATCAATGGATCAGTCTCCCACTTTCAGCTGTACACGATCGTATAATGAATGGCTGTATCTATAACATAACATCCTATACTTAATCTTTGCTAGTGTATAGAATAAAAAGACAGATCATGCCCAGCCTGTAAAATAAAGATTTTTTTTAAGGTGTCACAGGTCCTCATCCATTTGGGCGCCGTTTGTGCAGGGTAACATATATTCAGCGGTGTATTATGTGATAGACTGAGTGTGAATAAGTATTTTTATTAAGGTATATGTTCAGATGAAACAAAAAAAACTAGTATTCAAATAAATATCCGGCAAATGTAGGCACGAAGCAAAACAAATACTACAAAAATCAGTTTTCTTTCGCTTAGGCTACATCCAGGTTAAATGAAATGTGCACTCGTTCAATATTGTGCAGAATTCACGTGATTTCAAATTAAAGTCTCAAAGTAGAAAAATCAGTGACACCAAACAAACTCGCAAATGTGGAACATCCACAGTAACACGGGCTGTTTTCGTGCACGAGCCTATGGCATCTGGCGCGTGGGTGCCAGCAAACCCATTAACACCCTTAAGTGCCAAATGTTTTTCTAATGCCTCTATGGCTTTAACCGTGGACGACACGTGGCAGTCGCCTCACTGTCTTCAGGCTGTTTTCTAATCAAAGACAACTCAGCCAACTCTTTTGCGTTTAGTAAAGTCTACCAAAGAAGTTTCTCTTGAGTGATATTTTTTCTACAGGCGATCATCTTTTGTTACTTAATTCTTCATTTAAGTAATTATAAGCTTGTATAGTAATCCCATATGGTAAAGTCACTATAAAATCACTATTGAGTACCACAGGCGCCCTATAAGCCCTATAGGAGTACATATATTCGTTAGGGATCATAGGATAGTTGCCATGCGTTGTTGCAGATTATGAGAACTAAGGACAGCAAATGGCTCTGACACTTTTGCAGCTGAAGCCAAAAGGTGAATTTTACCACTTTGTCCTCTTCACACGTGTTAGTGTGATGATAGTTAGATGATAGGACTGGTCTACCTGCTGCCTATAAGCCAAATGTATAACTTTGGAACAGTTATTCCAACTAAACTCATTCTACGACCCACTTCAGTGCGCCTGTTCTCTGAACACAACAAACTGGAAACCTCTAAGTAGATACATCCGCAATAGGCTAATCCCCGTGTCCCTTTTCGGCTATATGGCAATAAATTATCCAATAACAACCCTTTAATCTTCATTTAGACAGATGTTCTTCAAATGAAACCTTAATCTGATTCGAAATTTCATTCATTTACTTGGTCCTGTGGGCTTTTCTCCGGGAAGGCAACGAGAAAGGCTTAAAGCACACAAAAGAGCATCCTGTCCAGAGGTCAGCCCAGCGGGACTAACACCTCCTTTGATGCAAGATGTTGTCAGAGACACGAACCAGGCTTTGGGGAATCTTGGCACCCAGTACCCGATAGTGTCAATAATATCTCGACACTAGGTTACCTCATGCAGCATGGCACAAGCCTTCGGGTGTTTCAGTGTTAAAGATAATGATAATGAATTTTACAAGCTTACGAGACCCTGACAAACTTCAGCAGAGCTAGAAGTCCATAAGAGAATGTTATAGGAATATCATAGTGATACCATGAGAGATTAAAATAGCATAAAGAAGTTTCGTTTGAGTGGAAGTCAGAGTGGAACAAAGCAAGATATAAGGCTGTTGTAAACTGAAACTGAGGTCCCTATATGGATATTATCGTGATTTGTCATTTTTCTTTAGATGTGAATTACAAGAGACTGGCCTCTTATGTGTATTTTCCTTTTAGGTTTATGTGCAATGTGTATGCAATCACATAGCAAAAAAACCTCCGACTATATGAGATGAATACACTCGAGGATTCCTGTGACATTTCGGTTTATTCCACCAATTATCAAAATGGTATGTGATTTCTGGAAATCAAAATAACGCAAAATGGGCTCATCATAATATCGATGAGCCCACCCCTCCCTCCCTAATCGGCCTGTTCTTTGTGAAAGAGAACTGAAATCCACATCCCTGCTGATTGCCGTAGTCGCTCTTCAAACAGACATTAAAGAGGCTTCAATTCAGCACCTTCTGGCAATTTGAGTAGGTGGTGGCCAGCCAGTGTATGAGCTCTGAGAGGACATTACTACATTGAACCTGTAAAAATGACATTATATGCCAAATGTTTATATATTTAACTTAGTCAGATCAACTGGTAATCTGTAATCAACCCAGACATTAGATTTTACATTTTTAGGTAACTGACCCAACATTGTGTGTGTGTGTGTGAGCGTACTAAGGGCCACAGAGAGTAAAAGTACAGAGGCCTTTAATTTGTTGAACTAAGATTTGAGTTTCAACTCACTAGTACCAAATACATGCAGAGATGTGTGTGTGTGTGTGTGTGTCTGGGGTGAATGGTGATAAGACACACAAGAAAATAAAATAAAAATATACTTTTGTCTAGTTTTATTACAGAATAAAGCGAGTGTAAATTATACACAACTGATCTAATTGTTAAGTGAGGAAACTAAAAGGTGATTTCATGTTTAGTTGGTTGATGTTGCTGTAACAGATGACTCAATCCGTCACTACAGAATCAGACTGTTGCTCTATCAGTGATTGTAGATTGGAGGCAACCACACTTAGAAACTGTCTGAATGCTGTATGACAGTGTGAATGGTCATCAAAGTGCCTCTTCTCGTGCCTTTCTACATTTGAAAAACCACAATTGAGATCATAGTACCAATAGGTTCCCTCGCATCAGCATCTCAATGCACACTTGAATGTGTCATAAATGTTATCTAGCCAGGATGAGGCTCCAAAGTACGCGTTAACTGTTCTGCAGATGTTCCCCTTTCTCTGTTAACAAGTGTGCAATTGTTAAGACTGTTCAAGCGCAAGCTATTCACAAAGCACACAGGTCTTGACTGATGGATCAGGAAATGGTACATTAATTGCAAGTGGAAACAAAGATTTTACCAATCAAGCAATTTTTGTGTGTTCGACATAAACATTTTATACAATTTCATTCCCTAAACTGAGGAATCAGAGATATTTTACATGGTATTCTGTTTTATTTACACATAAAACAACCATATACTCATATGTAAAGCAAAATACATTGAAGGACTGGTATCAAAAATAACAAAAGCTTATAGACACGTCCCCATCTCAACAAGAGATGACAATTCTTCACTGAAAACTCACTCAAAAACACTTCATTGTGTGGATAGAGGCACCTAATGCTATAAAACGTGTCCTATACAAAAGCTCACCCAAATTAAAAAATATTATTTTATAAAGAAAAAGCTTTTCAAAAATCTTTGGAGTAGAACTTTGCATTGCTATTTCAGTATAAGAAGTAAAGGCAAACCATAGAAAAAAAGCATCACTGTACAAAAGAATCCATGGGCTGTACAATAAGATACATATGTACACAGTTACACATTTGTCATCTACATCTCAAGGAGGTTCCTCCTGTTGCCCGTCATGTCATCCTCCATCCTATCCTCACCACCGTCTGCAGCCGAGGGGAGAGGGTGACCATTTGGACGATATAGTGCCAAACTGTCTGTGGTGTCTCTCACTGAGGCCATGGCCTCCACACCGGGTCAGTGATGTCTGGGGAAAGAAGCCTCCTGGTGTCATGGTCACAATCGAGGCGAGTCCTGTGGAGACCGGGGGGCATGTGGGGGTGGGAGGACTGACTGGGAGAAGGCTGATGCTGGGGCAGACATTGTGCAGACACAGTACTTGGGTGACAAGCAGAAGTGGCGATTAATGCCGTGTGGAGTTGGCCGGGAGAATCGTGTTGCGCTTGGGCGCCGGGGAGCCCCAGCGAGGCTTTGAGGGGGCTGCCTGTATCTCCACTGGTCTCCTCCAGCTCCTGGCTCTTGGTGGAGATGAAGTGACTCACTCTCAGCAGACAGGATCTCATGCCATCCTGGTAGTTGTGTTGGCGCTTGCAGGGGGACCTCTGCTTTGCAGACAGGACTCTCTTCATGGCCTGATGCCCCTTCTCCACCTCCTTCTCAGTCTTCAGGAAATGAACCACACTCTCAAGGATTTCTGCCTTTTCCACCTTTGGATTCTTTAGTTTCTGAACCAAGAAAAACACAATAGATATCAGTATAGATATTCATTATACTATCATCATAGGTGATCCTATTGAAAATATAATTTATCTAACATAGAAATAATAGTATTTTCAAACTTCAAACTCACCTCATTGCGTGTATTCTCCAACAGCAGAAGTCGTAATGTTTCCAGACTGTGGTTGATCCGGTCCCGCCTGCGCTTCTCCATAAGCGGCTTAGGAACCTGATTCAAAAATATCAATGAAGTCTGTTAGAGTTCCATTAACAGCAAATAGACCTTCACCTATCACCTGGAATAAGAACTTTATGGTTGACGTGCAGATGAAGTAAAACGTCAAAGGCATATTTCGCATATCCTCGTCTGGCTAGGCAGTTTTATTTAGAAATAGATTTTTATCCAGCTGATATAAAACTATAAAACTATTTCTTCTGACTTTGGTCCATATTCTTACCCGCTTCGCATCCTTTTGTCCCGGAAATACAGTAGTGATCGTTTTCATGCTAAAATTAGGCCTGTTGTGGAGATGACATGAAACTGAAGCTGAGAGGACACGAGCTGCACCTCTTCGCAATAAATTCGCTGTCCAGTAGACAGCCACGCCCCTTCTGGCCCCGCCCCCTCTCAGCCTCCAGCAGCCTGGATGAGAGCTGCTGCTGGTCACGTACAAACATCCGCCCTTGACTTTGAAGTGAATTGGTGAGGGTGATGTGTGGTCATGTAGAAGTAAAGTCAAATAAATAACAGCCAAGTAATAATAAGATAATTGCTAAAATCCTCCTCTTACTACTGCTGCTGCTACAACAACTACTATTACTACAACTATCTAGTACTACTGTAACTACAACTACTACTATTACTACTACTACTATTACTATTTCTGATGTCACAACTATCTAGTACTACTGTAACTACAACTACAACTACTACTACCACCACTACTACTACTATTACTACTGCTGCTATACTACTACTAGCCTATTACTATTTCTGCTAGGCCCACTACTAGTACAATTACCTACCTGCACATTTCACTTTTTGCACATTTTCACTTTTTGCACCCTGGACTTTTTAGTTTTATTTATTTATTTTTTATTATTATTACAATTGTTTTTTTTTATTTTGCACTAAACATTTGCATATTTTTTGTAGAGCATATCTTATATATTTTTTATTCTTTAACTTGTATGACTTATCTTAGTTATGTTATTCTATGTTGTTGTTGTTCTATGTTACTTGGCTGCTGTGACTAAGAAATTTCCCCTCGGGATTAATAAAGTACCTACTTACTGCTGTTACTACTACTGCTGTAGTATTCTACTACTTTTACTATTACTTTTAACACCTAGACTTCATAGAAATACAGTAACTATACGACATACAATCCATGCATAAAGACCCCATGAGCCTTTGAAGAGGATTGGTATCCGTCATGAAGGCGATGTTGTAGATGGTAACACCTGAGCATCATCCTCCATCTGAGATCCCATCCCCTTCAGTCTCCAACAACCTCTGTGGTTTTATTAGGGCAAGAGAACAATTTCTGACTCTGGGGTTAAACCATTATTGTTTAGACAACCCCTCCATGAACCATCACGACACAACAACCTTTACGCGGTGCTGGAGGGAGCCAAACTGCAGAAGTTACACCCTGACGCTTGTCGGAGAGGTGGGGAGGAGACTGGAGCGGTTTGTATCTTCAGTCAGCATTTTCAGAAAGGTGTTTATAGATAACGTTTAAGAGCCACGGTGCTTTCAGTAACACGCAGTGTGGAGTTTGAATTGGGTTGTTTTTTTTCAAACTCTTTGAATTCAGGGTAGCTTCCCCAACACTGCATTTCTGGTTACCCTGATCCCCATAATAGGCTAAAGTGTGGAGATAACACTAGGATGATCGGATCACGGGCATCCCGTTGGGATTAGCCGCTCTTTGAGAGGCAATGATATTTCCGTTTAACATAAAAGAGGGAGCTATATCGGCTTAGTGGTGAGACTCTAGAGGGCAGATCTTACTAAGTCACTGAAACAACCAGGGAGGTAGTGGAGGGTGAACCCAAGTCAACCCACTTCAACCTTTCTGTTTGAGGAACAGAGTTTATTTACCCACCTTTTAGGCTGAAAATTCACATTATACCTCATAGTAGTCAAGCTTCATATGTTGTATGAGGACAAGGTCTATTTGGGATTTGGGATTTGATGATCACCGACTGGATGTCATGGTTTACCCGCCTTTTATAAAACATTTGCACAAACACAGAAGCCCTTTTCAGGCATAGCAACGTACAGAACTGTAGTAATCCTATAACCTTTAGATTTTTATATCATATTTAATACACACAATAGGATCACAATGGAAATGTTATGGCCATCAAACATCCCTATAGAAATATAACAGTGATGCTATGCGATTAAAAGCGTGTGTGTCTGTGTGTGTGTGTGTAAAGAATTGAAGTCTCGTGGACCCGCCCCATAAATAAGTCTTATTAACGGTGTAGTGCGCTCGCCTGAGCCTCCGACGGAAATCAATTAGTGACATCTGTTCCCTGAGAAATGGACCGTTTAGCTGTAATATCGAGACCCGTCACGCGTATCAGCCGTACAGACAAAAAAAAGACGCCAAATAGTTTAAAAAAAGAAAAAACAAGTGGGTCTGGCGATGCTCAAAACACACCAACTGGCAAGTTTAAACAGAAAGCGTGTGAAGCCTCAGTAGGCTGGATGCCCCATCAAGAATCAAGCGAGCCTAAACAAGCGCACACTTAACACCAGGGTGCGATAATCATTTTAACACTTCATTCAACCAGCAGCCACACGTGAAATATTCCCCACTCTTTCCCCGCGAGCTTTCCGCTGCGGGGCATTTGGCGCAACATTTAATTCATCAGTGTAAATGGATGATGTGGGTCTCCAGAAGGTGTTTTAACTCGGGCCGGGCGGTCAGGGCTGGTTCGTCTCCACACAGCCCAACAGGTCCGCTCTCATTTGGTCTTTTTCATCACGTCGCGCAAAGTGTCGTTGTGTCACACATCATAAAATAGCTGTCATAGTGGCTCAGTTTGTCACTTCACCTCTGTTCCCACGAGAAAAAAGATAGGTTCCCATAGTCTCACTTCTGAGAAACACTCTCGAGGGAAGTCAGTGATAGTTGGTCTAAGTTAGACGAATTAAGCATGTTAGTACGTAAATGCATCACTACAATCTCACTCTTTCTGTGAGTTTTACCAGTGACAACCTGTTGAAAAACCTCCACCATTACCTTTACTGTCACGATTTCATTTGGTTCAATTGCTTAAACTGGGCCATATTGTTGCTTAAAAGTTGCTTGGGTAAATTGATTAAGAGACATTACAAACACCGACTAATCAAATCACTCTAAATGATGAAATTCAGTTTTAACGAGGGGCCCATAATGAAGTTAGCTAAGACAATTCCCAGTTAAGCCACGTCACTCACACCTCTCAGCCAATCTGGGACACCTCTGTGGTCTATATAAGCTTAAACCAGTGACGCCCAGCACTTTTCAGTGGGCTTTTTTTTCAAACTGTAGTAAAAGGACATATAGAAGAGCCAAACAGTGTAACATGACGAGAAAACTACAAACTCCAAATCTGGATAATGCCAAGAGTGGGAAAAGGGTAAGGACGTTTGTTTTTAATTGTTTGGATAAAGTCACTTCATATTATAGAAGCAGAGTAAATATGGCTTAGGTTAAATTTGTCAAAAAGGAAATGAAAATGAAAATATGATCACTGAATGAAATATGATCAACTTTGAAAAATGACTCTTTATATGTCACTTCATCTCTCCCCAGATATTGAAACCAGTTATAGAGAAAAAGAGAAGAGATCGAATAAATCAAAGTCTTAGGGAACTGAGAACTTTGTTGTTGAGTTACACATCTGATGTGGTGAGTGTCATATCTAGTGAGTCCTCTATGCATGTACTTGCACGGACCTTATTTTGATGAAATGTATTTCTCTTATGTTTCACTATTATGACCCACAGCGGCTGCAGAATCCCAAAATAGAGAAAGCGGAGATTCTGGACTTGGCTGTGAAGTATCTTCAAGAGCAGACGGACAGGAAGAGCGTGAACGGTCAGTCAGTCAAAACCTGAATTGTGACTAGATGGGATTTTTCAGACAATTTCTGAAGCTAAATCAATGTTTTAATCTTATCCTGTTTCCACCCTCATGTCTTTTCACTTGCTACAGATTCTACCAGCAATAACTCTGGTGAGATGAAGGCTCAGTATGCTCCCATGGTAGGCCTTCCTTACGCTCCAGAGTCCAGTTCTCCTATCCTCTTCACCGTGGAGAGTGCAGGCTTTCAGCAGTGTGTGACCCAGCTGGCGAGCTACATGCACAAAATAACACCGGCGCAGAGAACGAGCCTCATTCAGGAACTGAAAAGCTACATGGACGGCCAGTGTTCCAGCGACACAAAACCAGCAGAGCGCTCTTCACCCTCCGGTACAGACCTCAGTCTCGGGGTGACGGCCAACAGGCCTGATAGGACGTCTGTGGATAAAGAGGCGTCTCCTAAGCTGATTTTGCTCTCCCATCATTCCTCGTGTCAGCCTGGTTCTCACTCTTACGCCACGCCATGCCACGACTATCTCTCCCCACCCCTTTCCCCCTACCTCTCTTGTTCTCCGTCTGCATACACGACCCCTCCTCCCTTCCCCTCGCTCGCCTGCCACTTCTCCTTCCCCCCCAACCTGTCACCTCTTTCCTCCAACACCTCCTTCTCCACGCATTCACAGTTTCTACCCACCATGGCTGCTCCGGTTAGTTTCTCGCCCACACTGCCTCTCTCAAGCCCCCCCACCCTCCACTTTCCCTCCATCACCGCTCTGAGATCCCCTGTCCCAGCGCCAAGGGAGGGATTACCAGCAAACTCTTCTTCATCCACATGGAGGCCTTGGTTTTGAAGACATTGATGAAGTGGAACAGAGACTTGACAAACCTTTGCTGCTGGTTACATTTGCACAATGCAGAGTATTAACAAGCACAGTGAGCCACCTAGTGGAAATGAACTGCAATGGCTGGGTAAAGGGACTGAGCTGTTACCATTTATCATGTAACATGAGGAATACCTATCCTTTATGAAGGCCTAAGGGTGCATGACTTGTATAGTGTATATAATATTAAATTGCCTATATTTTGTATTTCTCTTGTAAATAAAACATGACTGAAACAATGATTAAGTCTCCTTTCACCATCTATCTGGCTGCAGCATCGATCCTAAAACGTCTAAAGGTGGTAGGTTTTGAGTCATCACTAAAGGTCTTTACATTATTTACATTTTAGTGGAACATTTTCTACTTATATTTAGGATTACAAAATTCCAGACTAGTACCATAATTACTAATTTGATATTTTTGACCCCGCCACCCCATAAAAAAAATCAGCCGTCTCATGAGTCCTTCTCATGGCGAAAGTGTTGAGAATCTTAATAAAAAGTAGAAACACACCGACCAGAGACAAAGATACTGACAGTTCAGCTGAACATTTTGGAGGTGCAACTGATAAGTGTTTCTAATAATGAAAAGCCACACCAAAAGTCAGCACAGAGAGACTTATACCAGCACACTGAAGTGAAGCGCAAGCGAGAATAGCCACTGTATCCATACATCCATCCAGACGTCAGAGCTCATTCTTCAACAAAAGCCCATTTATCTTACTGCAAGAAAGAACATTTTTAGGTGTCTTGTATACATCCTTTGCTCCTCACAAATTAAGTGCAAAGCATTTAAAGTGTTGGTATTCACTGTGGTTGAGAGGGTTAGCCGCTGTTGTAACTTCTGATCAACAGAGGGCAGCGTTGACACAGCGTAGTTCGTGTAGAGACAGTGATCTCCATCCCTCCCTGACCTCTCACAATGAGGATAATAAAAGGGGTTGTCAGTCGGGCTAAATAGAGGATGTCATTGTTTCTAGCTATTCCATCAACGATAAGCCCAAGATGCATGAGTCCCCCAGATCATTATTCCTTTCTTTCTCATTCTGTCTCTCAGCCTGGGATAAATGCTCAACCCGCTCTTTATCTGTTGATCAAATCTCTATTACAAGCTCTGAATATTTTCTGCAGGGAGGCACTGAGGGATTTGGCTAGAGAAAACAGAATTTATCACATGATAGAACATGTCTTTGGATAATGGTTATTTTTTCCCCCTCCTTGCCTCCCTCCTTGCTCCTCATTGAACTGAAGAAGCTCTCTCTCTCTCTCTCTGTGTGCTAGTGCCATTAGTTATGAGGTGGCCATTGTTCATTGTCAGAGAAATGAGAGGGCAGGCACATCATTTGGAGGTTCATTCTCCACACTGTCTCTGTGCAGGTTTTGATCATTCTGTGCAGCCATATCAAAGGAGAAAAAAGGACGCACGCAGGCTGCAGAGGACATTTTGCCGCGGCATGGCACATAATTAAAAGGGAAAGAGATCACCTCTTGGAATGACCTGACAATGGTTGAAAACCCCCTAGCATTTTCTCAGGGCACGCTGATTAGAGCTGATCCTGTTACCCTCTTTAATCATTGTTTTGTTTGCCATGAATGCACCCCATGCATTCCTGATTTGGCCAAAAACAGGCAGAAAGGGAGAAAACACCAGAGGATATAGTGCGGAGATGTCACGGGTTTGTCCTGGTTTATGGGTTGCTTAGGATCTGTAAATTCCTTTGTGTCATTTCAAAACCCCAAACGCCTAAGACAGGACTTGTGTCAAACGTTCACACGCGTGTGCACGTACATTGAAAGCATGCACGCTAAGCAGTGAGAGTGCACGCTGCAGTTTTGCTGGTATGTGGTTCAGAGGCTCCACGGGGCAGGTGCTTATCACGATTGTCCCTGAAACAGTCAAACAGACCCTTTGAACGGCAGAGATCACATTCTGCCAGTGTTTTTGGGGCTGGGTTACATATCTGTCATGTCTATTTCAGATGCATCTAACTAAATACCACTGATGCAGTCTGATTCAGTGCCTCTTAATACGTAAACCCGTTCTCTATAGATCTCTATCAATAATTCTAAATCCCCTGTGAGGTTTGCCAAGATTCAGTTGAACCGACGTTTCCGCTTTCTCTTCCTCATTCCGCGGGCATTAATCAGTTTGCATTTAAGCCCGATACCGGAGGATTATCTTTCTCAGTGAGATGAGCTAACTTCCCCTGCCAACGTTTATAGTGTGGGATCATTTCAGATTGAGATACAGTGTTGACACATTGAATTGGTTGCATTGTTTACCTAGTTTCTGATTGCGGGTGACGGCCTCAGGCTACGTTATACTTCAGAGAGCATAAGAAACCACTGTCTTCCACTGCCGCTCCTCATACTGACGAAAAGTAAACCAACTGACTGCAATTTGCCTGCCTGAGCAGAAGGATCAGTGGTAGAATACCTGCAGAGTAACCATCTTGAATAATAGCATGCATTTAGTGCCATTGCAATATTTTGTAATGTCTAAAATGGAGACACCCATGTGATGAAATGTCTGTCTAGTTTTGTGAAATGCACTTTGAATTCTTTTGGAGTTACATGGATTTATCTTGGGAAAACAGTCCATGGCTCCACCGTGTTTCATCCGTCAGACTTGAGGACTGCTGCAGATTCAGCAGGCAGTCAGCATCCCTGCAGTGGAAGGAGGACTCCTCTCTCAGATCGCATGTCAATACTCAAGAATGTAGATCTGTCACTACCCAAAACTAAATATCATTTTTCCTCTTTCATTTCATTTTTTTCTCTCTCTCTCTCCCTCTCTCTCCTCGCGAGGGTCTTTGAAGTAAATAGTGAAAGGATCCCCGACTGTAGCAAATTACCTGAGGACTGAAACATTTTTGACATAAGTCCTGAGAGACGGGGCGAGCCACTTTTCCTGGCGGCCCCTTTGGCGTTTTTAATCTGGGGGCTGTGGGAGACAGCAGCGTTGACAGAATGATAGGACAGCTGGACGTGCTTCCAGGCCGGCAGTAACGGGAAAAGCAAACCCAGGAGAAGGGCCACTGCAGACGTCTCACCGCAGAGCCAACAACGGCAGGCGGTGTTACCTCAACCCAGAGACCAGAGTGATATGGAGCATGACAAGTGTCCGCAGGAGACGTCCACGTCCTCCATTTTGCCTCGTCAGTATCAATCTCTATGGAATCATGCAGTTATGGATTGTGTTGGTCTCATCTTGAGTCTTTATCAGGTGTATGGGTTTTATTAACAGCTATATCGGTCATCATCAAATTCACGACAATGTTAAACAATGCTTGTCTATTTCTTTGCTTCATTTAACATCTGAAGTTCAACGTTCAAAGTTCTTTTGAACAAAGCAAACAAAGGAAAAGACGGGAAAATGAGAGGTCATTAAATGCTACTCTTTGGCGGACAAGAGTATCAGAGCATCCCAAGGACTCCCCGGGAGCTTCATTGTAAAGGCAACATGTTTAAAGCAGGCAGGAAGTAACTTGAGCCAAACAGGAGGGAATCAAATCAGACATCGGTAGCTTGTTTTTCAGGCCAGGACAATTATATTTGACATAAGGCGCTTTTCACTCATGGATCAGTGCTCTCCTCTTTCAAGGCCTGCTATCACATGGGTCCAGTGGTTTGCCTTTCTTCCTCTCAATTTTACAAAGTCATTTGCTCAAGATGATGAACAATGGCTGCCTTTTCAGAGATCCTATAACCATTTTTTTTTTCCTGAGAAACTTCTGTGTCCCACTGCAATCAAGTATGCAAGAGCGTCTTGCCAGTCATTTTGCTTGTGCTGTCCAAATTGTAATCCTTCCTGGACTTCTAAGAAATGTCACTAGATTCAAAGTACAATTAATGGTCAGTATGATCTAACCTGAAACTGGGCCTCTATTGGCTAGTGTGCAAAACCCACTTAGCTTATAGACCTAGAACCTCATAGAGTCAACGCTTAGCACTGGGATTTAACAAAATTCATGGAAGGTATCAAGAATTGAGCCTTTCCTGCCTGTCTGCCAGCGCTTTCCTGTGGTTTGTGTTTGGGCTGTGAGGCTGTCTACACCCCGTCTGGGAACATGCATCGTCCGCAGCCCCTTGTGACCTTGTCT
>CABFOQ010049264.1:0-12918 GCA_900660455.1 Gephyroberyx darwinii | reverse complement strand
CCGGGGGGGGGGGTACCAAACCCCTCATCCTGATAGGCTGGCTCAGTTTGGGGTCGGTGGGTCGAGGGTTGACAGGTTACAGCTGGTGACAGGGATGCTGTCTAAGCAGTTTGGTGGCGATACGTGCGCACAAAGTCAAGCAAGGACGTGTATGCACATACATTAACATGCATATACATAGGCAAACAGTAAATGGTTCGCACACACACACACACAAAGTACTCTATCAAAGTGTTCTATCAGAGCGAAAAGAACATATGTTGAAATTTATGCAATATAAATGTCAAATTAGAGTGTGCAAAAGTATCTTGAGTAAATGTTGTCACTGGTAAATAGTTGTTCAACATTTTATATATTTTACCCAGACTTCATATTTAGGTTGTAATTATGGGTCTTTTTGCCAACAGAGCTAATTAGGTCTTGTCAGTAATTGGACTCTAATTCCGAAAACAAGAGCACAGCGTGGAGTGTGTTGTTCATTTAGGGGTGGCGTTGGAGTTCAGTTCCTGAGATTTCAAAGAAAGAAATCAATCAAAATAAAGTAAACAGGGAAACTGGACAGGAGATTTTTTTTGTCCCTGTATGTTGCTAACCGACTGAATTATATTGTGTATTTTCTTTGTCATCTATGAATGTTTTTTTCCTTCACTGGTCTCTCTTGATATAGAAGATCTGGCTCTCGGTGAGAGATCTGGCTCTCGGTGAGACTACCTGATTAATTAAATGATAAATCAAAGTAAAATGATTAATGAATATGAAACCGTCCCGGACCAACAAAACCAGATCCACGGTTGATATCACTGCCAACAGGGAGACTATCTGGAGTGAAAGCCCCTTCTTATCCCTGACTGGAGGGAATGCGAGGTTGTGTACTGCAGCACCCCTGAGGACCCTCTCCAGCTCCATCAGAGGGTCTGTGGGCTTCCCATCTGACATCTAAAGTCTGTGAACTGAACAGTGGAGGCAGATGGAGGCTGAAAGAGGACAAAAGCATACAGCCGATTTTGCAGCCGCTTGTTGGTCGCCAAGTCCATTTGCCGAGCTTTTCCAACAGAGCCAAGGGACTTGTTGGGTAACTGCTAGCTTACCTATGGGTGTTTAATAGCAGGCTTTGACTGTGATCACCCATTTGCTGTAATACTGTTCACTATACTAATCCTAATGATACTAATGATAATACTAATACTAAATCATCGCAATGATAACAGTAAAAAAGATTGGTCAGTTTTTATATAATTTTATTTAATTCATTTAAAAAATAAAATATTTCTATTTTAAACGTTAAATTCATTATTTGTTCCACACTGTTTCCATCATGAAAGAGCTCTTGGGGTGGGGCCGCACGTGTATATTAATGTTTATTAATGAACTAAGATAAAACGTTTTACAAATTAATAAATAAAATGTTTTACTTAGAAATTTGGGAAGTTTAGCCAAAAATTGAAAGATTTTCTTGGAGAAACAGCAACAGCAGTGGTTCTCAATGTCAAAGTATGAATTTCATATGAACCACTGGATGGCAGTAAAAAGCTTGGAAGCGTCTAAACTGTCCAAAATTTAAAAGATAGATAGATAGATAGATAGATAGATAGATACTTTATTGATCCCTGGGGGGGAAATTCTGGGGTTGCAGCAGCAGCAGTATCACAAGAAAGTACAAAATATAAAGGCAAGGTACAAAAAAACAAAAACAAAAACAAAAACAAAAACAAAAACAAAAACAAAACAAAAAACAAAGGCCTAAGAAAAGTAAATACTAAAGAACTATGGTACTAGGTGACATAGAACCAGGATGTACAGTGGATGGATGGCATGTTTACATATATACAAGTAGGGAAGAGTGAATGAATGGATGGTACATCTATACAGAGTTAAAGAATGGTAAAGGGTGAATGAATGTGAAAGGAAGTCAGAGGCTAAAGTCTCTAAAGTGCAGGGCAATGAATAAGTGTGAAAGGAAATGAATAAAGTGCAGGGAAATGAATGAATGGGAATGGGAAAGGATAAAGTGGAGGGTGCTAGGTGGTTAGTGGTGAGGTCCTCAGTTGAGCAGTAGAGGGGGAGGGGAGTCGTTAAAACGTCTGATGGCAGCTGGCAGGAAAGACTTCCTGTAACAATCTCTGTCACACCGTGGTGGGATTATCATTGAAGGCTGTTCCAATCTGCTTTTGCGGAGAAAATACATTAGGCTCAAAGTTACATTCTTACATTAAGGTAAACCTGCTTAGTTATATGCTAACTGGACACACTTTTTCACAAGGTAACAAGACCTGCAACATGTGGTGATGATCCCATACCGCTGCTCACTTCATAGCTGGAGACGCTAACAAAAGTAAGTGCTTAGACTTAATATAAATTATTTTGGCACTTAGGTTAAAGATTTAGGGTAAAGATTTAATGTTAACAATAACTGCTTGCTAAAATTCAAAGATGTTTAGCATTTTAATGGGGGGGGGGGCCGGTTAGCTCAGTCAGTAGAGCATGAGACTCAGTCTCAGGGACTTGCTAAACAGTCAGTGTTACAGTTATGCATTTATACAGTTAAGATTAGCTGCTAGCTAATTCTATTTCAGTATGCCTACATTTTCACTTTGTGGTACAGTGAGAGCAGAGAATGAATTCCGTCACCTGTGTGTTTTAATCTTATGCATTTGCAGGGAATATTTTTGACTGAATTCAGCAGTCAAACAGAAGTTGTAGTTGGGACTTCAACAGACATGAGGAAGGCCAGTTTATCCTCATATTGTGATGACTGGTTAAACTGTGCTATTTCAATTTCTACTAGAATTGTTGGTTTTCCCCTGGTGCATGTATCAACATTAATTAATGCATGAATTAATGAATGAACTATCAGGAATTTCGCTATTAGCAAATGAGTCATACCTTGGTCACCATTAGTTAGTGGTTGTTACTTGCATATAATGATTTGGCATGAATTAATGGTACAACAGATGTAATTAATGTATTAAATTGGGGGATCAAATGGGCTATGAACCCAGTTTACAAGGCAGACCAACCAGTGCAGCTAGTCAACAATGACATATGAATTGACTTGCCAGGACCTGATATTAATTAATCTTTATGAGCGCTGTCGATTTAGGGAGGTCATGAGGGGATTATTTACCTCCAGCAATTAATATGAGAAAAATTGAATCCCTGACAGGGACACATCCACTACTTCACAACAAGCACATTTTTATAAACTGTTAGCGATGCTGAAAATATCAGCAAAGCCACAGTTTGCTGCTATCAGAAAAGTCCTTGCATTCAAAAGGCTGGTCCCCCCAGTCTTCCTCTTGTTGGCTACATTAGTTTTGAGAGAGAGTTTTGATTTTCACCCACTGCCAGGTCCTGTTGTTGCCACTGCCAGATGTCCAGGGAAGTCATTACAAATAATATTTTTAATGTTTCAATATGGTGACATTACCAGAAAGCACAAGAGTTCAAACTTTAGGGACTTACCACCACTTTAAAAGCAGAATTACATTAGTCACACTCTTTAGTGAATACAATTCTTCTTATGCATTTATCTGCAATTCTCTGCTAGGCTTCCTCCCTCAGTTTATCAAGATTTCTATTTATGCTTCATAAGCCTCAATGAGTTCCTGCTCTGTGGAGCTGGAAACACGTGTCACGTGACATATTGACATTGACAAAAACAAGTTTTCTAATTCTCTCATAATGTAACCTTTATATGATTTTATTTTGTGGTTGTAGAGCAATAGGGCAATATGTCACGTGACACGTGATCCTTCAAACGGTAGTCTTGCCTTGCCTTGTGTCCATATGAGGAGTGTGATCCTGTTTTTGGCATGCCATTCATCTTTATAGCAGAGCAGGCGTGCACAGTTAACTTAATGCTGGATTGACTACCAAATCGGAAACCGAGTTCACGAAACCGAGTCAGCCCAAGCTTGATTGATGAGATAACTGGATCCGGCACGCGTCAAATTATCCTGGATTATGTAAGCCATGTACATGAAACGGGGCCCTGACATGCCCCTATAAAACAAAAACAAAACCAAAAAGTTATAGAGCAGGGGTTCCCAACCTTTTTTGGCTCAGGACCCCAATTTACTTACTTCTAATACTTAATGACAGATGGGGATTTTAATGAAGTATAAGTATTTAATGAGTTAGATATGACAGAACATTTTAGTCAAACAATCACCACTATGCTACTCCATCAAAGCACAATGTGTTGGCACTGATATTCATTTGAACTCAAAAAGGGGCATCATGTCCTTTTGAAAGGTTCTCTCTCCAGAATGCTAGTTTCCCCCTGAATCCATTAATATGGTCACTCACCTGCATGATATGTTTGTTTCGCCCCTGCATTCTCATGTTCAGTTCATTAAGTTTTCCAAATATGTCTGTTACATAAGCAAGGAGGCACATTTTGTTTTGGTCATGCAGAAAATCAACAAATTCTATTTTTTTTTTTTACATCCATGAAAAAAGCCCACAATGCATCTCTCAGTTCAAAAAAGCTCTGCAGCACTTGACAACCACCGTGCCTGTATGTGAAAGAGCAAATTATCATGCTCAGAGCCCATATCACTGCAAAGCTTTGCAAATATGTGTGCTCGCAGTGGATGTGGCTTGATATAGTTGACCATAGTAGTTACCTGCTGTAATACATCTTCGATGGCCACGCTGAGTTCTGACTTTGCTGCCAGTTGCTCGGGTGTATCATATAAGGGGGACACATGCCTGCCCGCTGGCCGGCCGGCCATGGACGCAGCTCCATCTGTGCAAAATCCCACTATCCAATCCCATGGAATTTGTCTCTCCTCCATAAACTTTTGCAGGGCAGCAAACATGCTCTGTGCTGTCGCTTCACTTTACTGTTTTATTAGATATGGGTATTTCTTTAGTTTTTGTGCTTCTCCCTTGCCACACATTGTTTTTACCATATCAATGGCCGCGGGTAAGATCAAAGTCTCAATGATACTGTGTGGCTTCATAGCCTTTGCTACGTGATAGCTCACCTCAAAAGATAGTAGTCATGGCCTTTCTAAAGTGCATCTGCTACCTGCCCAGCTCATCACATTTTCTTTCAAAATATGATTTTGGCTAGCCCATGTATTCTTTGTGTGTTCAAAGTGTCTTTTAAGTTTGTTTGGTTCCATACTCTCTGTAGACAGCACATTACCACACAAGAGGCTTTTGGGCTTTTCCTCGTTCTTCTCAATGATGCCAGTAAACGGTTGAAGTTCAGCATCACGTTCACTTGATGATGCGGAGGGGGTAGCTCAATGAAGAAATCGATCCATTTTGCTCACTTGCTAGCTAGCTGACCATGCAACACAGGAAGGTTCGCTAGTATGTGTACCACTACGCTGAATGACAGGTTGCATTCAAAGTACATGCAATATAATTCAAGCAATTTATTACTTATTAACACGTTTTTATGTTTTCTAATTTAAATGAAACTTTTTAACCCATAAATGAAATTTATATGTACTTATTCTAAAAAAAAAACCATTCTATTTTTAGCAATCCTGCAACCACATTTGCATATCAGGCGACCACAAGGTTGGGAAACGCTGTTATTGAGGTTCGCTTCATTGCAGCCTAAGGGGCTGACTGACCTTAGCTGCAATATGGGTTTTTTTGTGTTAAGATTGACAATAGAAAAGGTGGAACAGAGAACCGATTAAAAAAAGAGGCACTAGAGGGGGATGCAGGTAAATGTGCCAAATTTAGATATCATGTCGTAGCCAACTTGCTACCACCGGGTCGAGACAGAGGCAGAGACAGAAGAAACAGAGAGCTAAGGCTCACAACACAACACAAAGAAACACGGGCTTCCTCGGCCTGGTCCGCTCACTGCGGGTTTCAGTAGATTTCTCAGCGTGCTCCCCTCACAGGTTCCTGCTCACTGAAAATATAAAGAACACACCCATTAGCCCACTTCCCCTGCCCAGTCCCAGTCAGTCCTGATCTGCTGCAGCCGGTGTTGGGGCATGGCGAACCTGCCTGCAAACCCCCCCCCCAAGACCACAAGAGCGAGAGAGAAAGTCAACCACCACCATCTGCACCCCCGGCCTATGGATCACCTTGAACTTAAATGGCTGAAGGGCCAGATACCAACGGGTGATCCACACATTGGTGTCTTTCATGCAGTGGAGCCATTGCAGCGAGGCATGGTCCGACCAGAGGGTAAAACCGCTTCACCTTTTTTTTCGTCTTGGGTCTTGGGCAGGCCGCAACCGCTGTGGTTTTATCTATCTGGGGCCGTATCAGCCCTCCCCCCAAGTGGTACCCCAGATACCGTAGGGTCGGCCGGATGCGTATTTTCACTATGATGTCTATGTGGTAGTGAATGACCGTTGTGTGTCCTGGCAAGGGAGAAAAAACATCAACAAACCACTGCTGTAAGGCGGACCCAACTCATCTCTCTCAATTACCGAGGTAGCCAGAGAGAGATGGACCCCGCCTCTCTGTTTGTGTCGCCCCACCCCTGTCAGTACGCTCAACCTCATAGTCGACATCCCCAACTCGCCGTGTGACCACGAAGGGCCCTTGCCACCTGGCAAACAATTTGGAGCTGGATGAAGAGAGCAATAAAAGAACTTTATCACCTGGTGAAAATTGTCTTAGCCGCGCCCCTCTGTCATATAGCTGACATTGACGTTCCTGGGCCTGGAGCAAATTCTCGTATGACAGCCACCCCAGCACGTGGAGTTTTGCTCGCAGGTCCATAACATACTGAATCTCATTTTTGCTCGTGCTAGGACCATCCTCCCAGCTTCCTCTTAATTAGGTCCAGCACCCCCCGGGGTCTCTGGGAGAAAATCACGTGGAAGCCTGGGCTACCTCCCGCACTGCAAATAACAGAGCGTTCAGCATTTTATTGAACTGTTCCACCAGTCCATCAGTCTGGGGGTGGTACACGCTGGTCCGGATTGAGTGGATGCCCAACAGCTCGTATAGTTCCCGTAGGGTGCGTGACATAAACAAGGTGCCATGGTCAGTTAGAATTTCTTTAGGGATTATAACCCAATCCACTGGTACCACCAGATATGTGTGGATATCCCCATGCACACACCAAATATTCACCCACGACGCCTCCACCAGAGCCCCAGGTCTAACCAGGCTTTGATGGATCATGGTCTGCGTACAACCAGAATCCAGCAAAGCCTGGTGTCTGCCCCTCGATGTAGCCATTGAGCAGAGTTGGACCGGTAGCCCAAGCAATTGATGATGACCCAGTGCCACAGCCCAGCCATGAGTCCAGGAGGATCCCTAAAGACAGGACGGGTAGAGGTGTGCCCAATGACCTCTTATTTAATTATTTAAAAAAACTGAATTGTAATATTTTCAGTCAAACTATTTTTTGTCTTGTATGTCGATGTTAAATTAGTAGTAATTTAGCTTTTGTTATTTTATATGATTTAAAGTGGATAAAGATAAGTCCGATACCGAGGGAAGACCAAAGGAGACAGCAGATTCCACCCGAGGATTCATCAGATGTACAGCAACAGATGGACAGCCATATGGAAGCTAATACAGATGAGGCTACTGATAGTTTTGACAACTTTGAAAAACAAACCAAGGTCCTGTGACTTATGTTGTGCAGTTATCACCCCCAAGAAACACCCAAAATACCCAAACCATAACTTTCTAACGGTATGAATAGAACCAATCGAAAGTGGTTGACCTATTAAAAGACTAATTCGCTGTACGGTACAGTTTTTCTGGTATTTGCACCTTCTGCTAATGATAGTCTGTTTATAACATCTGGCATGAAAGCTTGGAAAAACATTCATCAGAGGATAGAGAAACATGAGAAGAGCAAACTACACACAGATGGTGCAGGTGCGATGTGATGGGCAACCAAATGTACATGTACATCGTGAGCAAGTGAAGAAGAAGGAAGGTAATGGCAAATGTGGCCTTAGCTATAGGCTAGAGAAAGCTGGCATCATGGCAATGTCCTAGAGCTAACTCTCCTTTTGAGCAAATATGATGGCAAGAGGCAACATGTTGCCATCTCTTGTTACTTTACTCTCCAAACACATAACTAACAAAGTTGTAAATGTCATCAGCCAACTGATTAAAAAAAAAAAGAAGCCGAAGAAGTCAGACAAGCAGGCATGTTTTCAGTCCAGATAGACACCACCCAAGACATATCCTCCAAAGACCAGTGTTCAATTATCCTCAGATATGTGACAGATGCTCAGGATGCTTTGTTTGTTGACCTACTTTTGACTAAAGCCACAATCGAAGAAGCATGATGTTTGGGTCAAAGCCAAGATCGCATTTTTGAGCACACATCACCACTCTCAAAATACTTGCAGACAAGGGTAATGCATGTCATCACAGCTCAAAGAATGGTTGATGGGACAGAAGATAGCCTGTAAAAGTGTACGAGGGACTTTGATGGTGTCAAAATGGCAGCTGATCAGGCTGTGAGATGGAGGCTGGAAATGGCTGCCCTACCTGAGAAACGGGTCAGAAAAAAAAGAAGAAAATGCCAGGAGCACTTGCAAAATATGACCCTTTAGCAGCTGCCCAGACAGACTTTAAAGTCAATACACAATGTAATTCTGGACACAGTTACCTGGACAGAGTATTCATAGGCGGTTTGCTGCTGCCTGTGTGGTTCCGACACAGACCCTCTCAGTGTCACCTACCTACTGGGGTTGCGCAAGGTTCAGTTCTGGGTCCTCTAGGCAACATCTCTTGGTTCTGTTATCCACTCCCATGACTTTTCCTACCATTTCTATGCCGATGACACCCAGCTGATCTTGTCATTTCCCCCCTCTGACACACAAGTGGAAGCACGTATAGCTGTGTGCCTGGCAGACATGGCGGAGTGGATGTCGACGCACCACCTGAAGCTCAACCTGGACAACTGAGCTGGTGTACTTCCCGGGGAAGGGTTGTCCACACCGAGTCCTGGCCATCACCATTGACAATGCTGTGGTGATGTCAACTCGGACTGCAAGGAATCTGGGTGTGACCCTGGATGGCCAACTGTCGTTCTCAGCAAACATCGCATCAGTAATACGCTCCTGCAGATTCCTACTCTACAACATCAGGAAGATTCGCCCCTCCTTCAGTGATGAGACAGCGCAGGTGCAACTACTGCAACTCCCTCCTTGCTGGTGTCCTGGCTTCTGCCATCAGACCTCTGGAGCTTGTTCAGAAAGCTGCAGCTCATCTAGTGTTTAACTACCCCAAGTTTAACTGTAAGTTGCGAGGTGGGGCTTCTATGGATCGGACTCGTTTTTCCAGCACATCCCACAGATGCTTGATCGGATTGAGCTTTGGGGAATTTGGAGGCAACCTTGAACTCTTTGTCATGTTCCTCAAACCATTCCTGAACAATCTTTGCAGTGTGGCAGGGTGCATTATCCTACTGAGAGAGGCCACTGGCACTGCCAGCTCAATGTGTGTGTCCGTTGGAGCTGGTATAACATACAAAGCACATTCAGCTTGTCAGTATGTCTATATGGTATAGTCTGTCTCCATTCTCATGAGGAAAGTAAATAGCATTATAAATCAGGATAGGTAGTGACTGTATAGCTATATATGCTCAATGAAATAATATAATTACAAAGTTATAACATTTATCAAAATGAACAGATGACCCTATGTGGCAGACTGGGGGGAGGGTGGGGTGAGGCTTAGCTTAGATCCAGGAGAGAGCTGAGTCGGTGGACTGACTCTCCCCTGGATCCGGTACCAGCTGCAGCCAGTTGAGGCTGATTGCAGCTGGGTCCTTTTTAACCTGTGTGTGACTGTGTGAGAGGCTGACCGAGTGAGTCTGAGCCGACAGGGATGGAGAGGATCCGGTCGTTTGTGTATTGCACAGAGTGTGATTGGAACCAACACCAGCGGGAGAGACGGAGCGGGAGCGGCCCATCTCCAGCAGCGGCGACCGCCCGAGGTCCGCGGAGGATCTAAGGATCTAAAAGCATAACCAGTGCTAAGATAAAAGTGCAATAAGTTATCTACCTACTTTTTAATTAAACAAATGAATAAGTGAAGCAAATAAGCAAGTGCTAAGACAAATAAGTGAGATAAATAAGCAAGTGCTAAGAGGAAGGGTTAGGGTAGTGTTTCTTGTCTATCGCTGTCTATCGAACAGTCCTTTATTACATCCAGTTGACATCCCAAATACAAGGGTTTTCTCTTGGATTTCTAGCTAAAGGAGGTGGTGCATGTTCACAAACATTGACTGAACTATTGTGGGGCATAGGAATCACATGAATTGATAAAATGGGTGCCATTTCTGTTTTTAAATGGGTCAATAAGTTTCAGGTTTTTTCTCCACAGACACCATATGACGAGAGCATATTTTCAGAGGACCCAAACCGAATCCCCAGCAGTACAACACCGATCTCCTGACTCCCCCGAGGTGACAACACCCTGCTCATCTAATAGACCATCTGCTCGCCGCTCCTAAAAGAAGGGCTGAGCCAGAGATGTCATAGTACCAGTGCTGTATTCTGGATGCAATTAATAGGCAGCCAGATGATGAGGAGCATTTCCTTTTCCGTTTATCTGCGGCTTTAAGACACCTGCCTCCTTGCAGTAGATTTGAGGTGAAAATAAAATTTCGGCTCTGACCACTGAACTAAACAAACATGCACGCATACCTGGGTCCATTTGTAGTACCTTTAATTTGTGCCTGTTTTTTGATGAGACAGAGATATATCTGTCTGTAGTTTATGGTTAAATTCATATGATTGAAATTACACTTTGTAGTCCTTTTCCTTTTTGATCCACTGTCTTTTTTGTTTTTGTTTTATTGCATTATGTAGATTGTAAGTCAAAGTCAACAAAAAATCAGTCTGAGACAAGAAAAATGTGGATTTGGCTGGCTAAAAGAGCAATTTTTGGTGTGGTATGGTGGGAGTTTGGTAGGCATCAGATGACAGTGTGCTGCCAGTCGACTTCAGGGGAGAATTAGGTGGTGTAACTGTAATTTCTAGCGCTTGCCTTGAGGCATTGTTGCTGCCTACTTGTTGGATGGGCTGCACGGATGTGGCTCTGATGGCAGGGGGCCAAACCTTCGGTCTTCTTAGCCATCAGCCTCTTCCCAGTGAAGGAAATTGTAGAGAACGTGGGTGGCCTGCACCACTGCATCTGCCACCTTCGGTGATACACCAAGGACTCTGGTAGAGCCTCAGGATTCCGAAGGTGCATTCTACCATCCTCCTGGCATGGGATAGACAGTAATAAAAGACACACTTCTTTCTCTCAAGATGTCTTTCTGGGTAGGGCCAGAGAAGGTGGCTCTTCAGAGGGAAAGCCTCATCACCCACAAATACAAGTAGGTCATCTGCTCCTGGTAGAGGAGAGTCATCCAGCAGGTCAAGGGTCTCCTGGTGGAGGGCCTTGCCAAAGTCACAGGTAAAGAGGGTCCCACCATTGCTGGGTTTTTTTTGTTTTCCCATATGCCCCCACATTCATTGACTGCCAGGAGGAGGATGCTTCCTTTGTAGTAGTAATCCATGGACCCAGTAGATGATGGGCCTGTATCAGAAATAGCTTCCCATCAATTGCGCTGAGGCAGTTGAAAGTTCCACAGCCTATGCAAGTCTGCTACAATCTTCTTCCCATCGTGTTGCTCACAGAAGAGCAGGTACTCCTGGATTTAACATGCTATATGTAAAAAATATGTAGGCTTATACATACATGAGTTTGTTATGTCATTGTACACGGTAGGCTACCTCAGCTCCTCCAGGCTGATGGCCTCCCGGTCTTCTCGATATGGAAAGTCCAATTTTTCGGAGCAACACCTCAAATTGCCTGTTGCTCATTTGGAAACAGTTCTTGCATTGGGCTGCATCCAACTTCAGCTCTTGAAGATGGACGTTCCTGACCTCTTCCCCTTACCACTGTTGGGCTTTGATAGGGGCAGGTTTGGTTATTAGCAATTAATAATTAATAATTGTGAAATTATTAATATTCATAAAATTATTGACGGGGGTCAATATTAACAGGGCACCACCCTGGAATCAGGGACCAATAACCGAACCTTCAATACAGTCTCAAAATGGCTGTTCACCCCCAAATGACAGTGTTTAAGGGCCACTGTACATTTATGGGTGAACAGTGAAGGGTGAATTTGTACACTGGCCCTCACAACCAACTGTTATTACAACACATATGCACAAGAAATCACAGACAACTCTTTAAATGTATAACAGAGTTTATTTAACTTCAGCAATATCAATCAATAATCAATAATACTTCAGTTAATCAACAATTACTACACAACTAACTATAAGTCTAAACTAGCAACTAGCAAAGGCACAAACAGTATATGGCAAGTATAGTTTTGTGTGTGTGTGTGTGTGCGTGGGTGTGGAAAAAGAGAAAGAGAGAGAGAGACAAGGTGGTGGACGTGACCACGTGAGTGGGGCGTCTCGCGAGAGTTCACAATGGCGACCGTAACCGATTCAAGATGGGGTTGTAGTTAGGCAGCTAAACCGACACCATCTAATGAACGTGTAATAACGTGTGGGTGCGGATGTGTATATGTTGGTTAGTAACAGAGAGAGAGAATATACCATACAGAAGCTCGGGATACGACTTGGGAGTGGTTTACCGGGTTACTGGTCTTTGAATTGGTAAAATGCAGTATGTTGGCTCTCTACGGTGACTAAACACAGATGTAAACTCAGCAGCATGCAGTTGAATGCGATCAGCGTCACGTTAATACATTCACATTAAGCAGCAAACACAGCGATTACACAGCATAACATGGACACGGTGGTCCGATGCGCTTCCCAATGCGCACAATTATAGCTTGCGATCAATAAATAAATAAAACACACCTATCCTAATCTCTGCCCAGAACCAAAGCCTCTTACTTGGAATCACTCTTCTGTGATTGAAGCGTGTTTCTGTCCGTCTTATTGATCTGGTGGGTCCTCCCAGGCGGATTGGCAGAAC
>CABFOQ010049263.1:0-12118 GCA_900660455.1 Gephyroberyx darwinii | reverse complement strand
GAGGTAAAAGATCAATAAGTTAGCTACCTACTTTCTATTTAAACAAATGAGACAGATGAGCGAAGACAAACAAACAAGTGCTAAGGGGAGTGTTTCTTGAAGAGGAAGGGTCAGGGTAGTGTTTTTTGAAGAGGAAGGGTCAGGGTAGTGTTTCTTGAAGAGGATGGGTCAGGGTAGTGTTTCTTGAAGAGGAAGGGTCAGGGTAGTGTTTCTAGAAGAGGAAGGGTCAGGGTAGTGTTTCTAGAAGAGGAAGGGTCAGGGTAGTGTTTCTTGAAGAGGAAGGGTCAGGGTAGTGTTTCTAGAAGAGGAAGGGTCAGGGTAGTGTCTCTACAAGACGAAGGGTCAGGGTAGTGTCTCACCATGCTTCCGCTGCTCAGTTCTCCCCAGGCCACAGTTCACTCTCAGAGGGATCATAGACGCCCTATTAGTCACTCTCACGACAGGCTGGTATTAGAGCGGGCGTCATCATAAACTGTAAAGCTGTCTTTATTTAAACATGTGAGTGAACTTCACTCAGTTTCCTCGGTAATTTCACACACGGGACACTGCATTATAACAAGTCACCTTTAATAGAGTTCGGTCTTATAAACATATTCATAAACAACTTTATCATAACTTATTAGCAGAATATCCTCAGAAATATAACACAACCAGAGCCTAGATATAATTAACTATTTTTGGGGTTGATTTCATATTAATTAATTGAAATTAAATCTTTTAATACGTTGGTTTAGTGCCAACTTTTTAACTAGGTTGAATATCTCAGGGCTTACAATGATGAGAATACAAATACACTAGCATGCTGTGAACTGAAAACACACATTACTGTACATCTCATTGCATTGCTCTGACTCTATTACGAAGCTGGTGAAGACAGACATTATGTTTTAGGATTTAATGGTAAGTAGATGGTTTCAACTTTAAGTTTCATGGAGGTAATAGAATGATGGTGACACACTTTCCACAGCTTCACTTTAATGTTTACAGACATTTTTAACACGTCTACACTCTTTCAAATTTAAAAAGTCAAGCAATGCTCTCTAAAATCGTTAAAGCTTTTGGTCCAGTATGGCATTGAGCTATGAAAACTGACACTCAGTTCTTTTGCCTTGGCAGAGCCTGGCTGCACTAATTGCATGGTAACCTCCTTTATAAGTGAGCGATAGACAACCGTGACTCGAGGGAGTCTACTGCCCTTTTTACTGCATATCAGATATACCAGTTTTGTTGTGTGTGAGGTTTGAGATCATTCTCCACATGACTGAAGTGCCCAGCTGTGGCCCCGTGTGCCCTGGTAGCCAAATTGTTTTAAGATTTGTAGGAAATCGATGACAAAGACATTAAAATGTAAGCCAAGCTGGGTCAAGTGAGGACACACTCCAGTCAGCCACTCTAATGGCTGACTGTTCCCGCGGACCACTGGCTGCAGATATCTGTACATCGGGGAGTGCAGCCACTCATGCTAACTTCCAGTAGCCTCTCACAGGGAGCACAGCGGGACCAGAGGAGATGCTGCAGAGCAGTCACTACTGCTTTATCGTCTCTGTTGTTATTTTCAGCTGTGGCTCCAAGTAATAGGGCAAGTAGTTTCCTCTTTCTCTCTCTCTCTCTCTTCCCCCTTGCTCTCACTTTGTTATCATCTCATCTGCCTGCTCTCTTATTTTACTCCTTCATCTGATTATTTAGATCCAAAGAACCTAATCAGCATTCAAGCGCTCATTAAGACAAATAATATCACAATGATATTGTATTTATAGTACAAGGGTACTATAAATACAATATCATTCATAAAAGGGGTGTACTCCCAAATCCCAATCTTCATATTCTATCATGCTGTATCATAAAGAAGTCCTATTGTTGAATGTTTTTCCTGTGTTGTTTATTATTATTAAGGGCATGCCTTCTTATTTTATCTTTTAGTAGTCAGCTCTCGGACATTTCTACTTCTACTTCTCTTCAAGTGCATGTTAGTTAGCCTGACCCCTGATCAAATACTCAAACAGCTTCAATCATAGCGTCAATCTACAGATCTACAGACCTAAAACTACAGGCCATCCAGGTACTTGCAGGTTATAAACTTACCAGTTTACTGTCTGTCGACAGCAGGAACAATGAAATATGTAAGTTGACACAATGACAGGCTAGCAACAAAACACAATAACTATTTACACTGGGCTCACCAACGATCTAAAAATATGTGATTTAGTTATTAATCTTATAGCATGCTTTCCTGTTTTCTCTTCTCAGCCCTGTGTCCCTGTGTGTGTCTATAGTATCTATTTACTATATTTTTGGGCTGCATTTGAAGTATGTCACCATAGTGCAATTGCAACCACACCACCCTGAAAGACGTTCTCCAAACAGTGATGGATATTAGCATTATTGACATATAACATGCCTTTGATGCTGTTTGATCAATGTGTGGAAACACATGGATGGAAATTCACCTAAGGAAGAGAAAAGTCCCGTTAGAGTGGTTGCTAATCAATAGACCAAAGCCTGTCTGTGAACTGCTGAGATGGGGATTCAGTTGTTTGTGTTGTTCCCAGTGTGCCTTCTATATGTGTCATATTTGCTAAGCCTAAATGATTTCTCCTAGACTTCAAAGAGTTGTCTCACAACCTGAGATTCCAGCCTGATGAGGCAGAGCCACATTGGTCTCCTACACATTTGACAAATGGACTTTCAGATGCGTGCTTGTGAGCTTTTAATAACCTACTGAAAACTACCTTGTGGCTGTCTGATATATTGAGGTCCTAAAGATTTTTTTGCTTTTAATGTAATTGCTCTCTTCCTCTTCTCGTTGGTCTTGTGGCTTGGTCTTGCACGGAAGGATTTCTCCGCAGAATCAGCCTCGATCTCTCGGCGACTCTCGCTATTATACCTTCCCCGTTTCTACCTAATGCAATCCTGCCTGGTCATGCGCCTCTTGCACAATTATCATTAGATCATCTGTGTCCGTGGCGTTCCTCAGCTCTCTCCCATTCTTTCACTTCCCCTTTTTGGTGCATACCATCTGTATCACTCTAGTTCCTTTATTAATGATTAACCTTATTATAATCATCTTAACATTTTCTATTATAGCAGATACTTCGATCATTGATGCAGTATTCTAGCTTTAACAAGTTATATATAGCTTTTAGCTGAGTCTTATGTATTACGCCATCTGCGGGGCAATTTTGGTTACATACCTTTAATCAATTTCATGTGCTCTTTTATTGGCCTATTTTCAACTTACTGACAACCTATTTTCAGCTTATTGACAGCCTGATCTTCAACTTACTTGACAGTAGTAATTGAGGTCTCACCCTGGGGCTACTGTTCCTTTTCTTCAGAAATTACCAGTGAACACAAGGACAGGATTCAGTTCCTGTGGTCTATAAATGACTTCCTTCATTGATGGAGGTGCTGTGTTAGCAGTCTCGGCAGGCTGCTCACTTTGCCTGCCAATGTCTAGTCCTCCTGGACCAGCTTTGTATTGACTACATTTGCTTTATGTGGTTGTTTGTACATTGATTCATAGGTTTTTGCATACGATGTGGTTTTATATGATAAAGATAATATAAGTTGTATCGCAAAAGATGTTGAATGCAATCATGATGAGCTCTCTTTAATTAGAAATCATTGTCTTAAGCACAGTGTTTCACTGTTGAGTCCTATTTTCTCGGTCATAGTGCTAAGGTTTTGTTTGGAAGCACATTCTTCTGATTGTAAAGATAAACATGCAAGTGGCATGGACTTCAAACTCCTTGATAGATGGACTTAGTTTCAGCATGTGGTCTATTTGGTAGCTTTTGAAAAGCATCTCAGATGTTGAAATGATTTGACTTAAGTGTCCATTGGCTAAATATTGTGAGATCCGGGCAGGTGGAATGACATCTGATTGACACATTAATCCAATTTTACCTTTCTGTGTGCAGCAGCCTACTAATTGCAGTTTGACCCATATGGTAGCAGGAAACTGTGGCTCGCTGGATCCTTCCATTTGTTCCTCAGTTTCCATGGAGAGTTGATCTTCTACACCCCATTAGCTTATCACTTAAGCCAGCTGGGGCAACACTCTGTACTACACACACACACTCACACACACTTACACTCACTCTCTTATTCTTTCTCTCTCCTGTACTTGAGCTGCTGAAAGTGACAGATCAAAAGCACTGGTTCAGGTTAAAAGGAAGTCAGGCATCAGATCAAGCCAATCTCAGAAAGATTTATACTACACACACACACACATGCACACACACACACACACATACAAATTTATGCTGTCATTCTTTGACAAACCTACCCAATCCATGCTTTATATTTAGCACATTGCTTTATCTAGGTTTCCCCATATTTCTCCCACACGGGTGCACCTGTCCGCCTGTAGAGGTCTTCACTGGTGCTGACATTTAAAAAGGTGAGAGGTGAAGCGTGAGGGGATGGAGACACGACTACTTTGCTGCAGACCCTCATTCATTATTCAGACAGGCCTGTCAGCTGAGAGAACCATCACTCAACCAGAGGTACAGTGGTGTGGGGCAGAGCAGTCACCCGCAGTGAAACAGAAGTTTCCGGAGTTACATGTTGGAACCTGAAGCCATCGCATGCTAAAACTACTCCTTAAGCTACAATTGCACAGTACACAATCGCACCATGTTTTTCACCACTCAGCCAACAGTATGAGACTCAGTTCGTCCGTTAGAGAGTCGGTTAGCAGCTACCTGTATTGGACTGGCAGGCATGATTGAAGAATGAAACAAAACTTCGGTCCAATACATTTTCTGATAGCCAATACATATTCTTTGGGGCTTCAACCTATCCACCTCCGGGCTGTCACAGTATCTTCATTGGTTGACGTTGCTCTCTGACATTGCCCCTTCGCTTCTTACCCAAGTACTTTACACGTGCTTTAATCTACTTGTCATCAGTCGGTGACAGTCAAACACAAATATGGCTAATGCATTCTTAACCAGCTAACACCATCGTGTACACTTCATCCAGGCTCACTGTCAAGCAAATCCTACAGAAAACACAATGCAACAACACCTTAACAAAGGAAGTTCAGAGGTGTGTCTTTTTGTTTGGATACAGTACCATGGCTCAACTGAGGATAACAGCATCCTAAACCATAATATCCTCTGGCCATTCGCATCATCGCAATAACATGCATGCTATACATTCTAGCACTGTCTTCTACCATAGACAGTATAGCAACAACATCGACATCTCCACTATTTCATTATGTGTTCTGATGCTTGGGCAGAATGGCTGAATGAGCATGGCGCTATTCTCTGAGAAGGAAAAATGGACAACAAAATGGGATCTTCTATCTCACTATTATGGTCTAATGCATGAGCAGAATGCTTCTTTTGGATATTGGTTGTCTCCTTTCTGTTTTTAGAGAGCGAGCTGGTCCACATGATACTATGAGGTATAATACGGTTGAGTAGACACATATTGAAATCAGCCTGTGCTTCTTCCTTCAAGGTCCATTACCTTGTTGCTGTGTGTCCCTGTCATCATGCTGAGAGGCATACTGTAGAAAGTGCTCTGAAACCGAAATTATGGTTATACCTAAGCTGAAGAGTGAAAACAATTATGTTGGAGGTCTTTACAGGCAGTAGAGACCATAGAAAAACAGTGCTTTTAGAAAGACAAATGGTGCATTGAGAAAATCTGAGCTCTTTGAAACACTTTCCAGAGGTTCAGACCCCAACCCCTCCTAGATGGAGGATTATGCTTTTAGCCCACTCCACTACTATAGCATCCCATCGTCTATTTCCCATGGCTAATCATATGTTTATCATGTTTAAATGTAGTATATCAACATGGATTCACCCCTGCAAACACCAGTTCTCAGCTTGGTTGCTTGGTGTTTTTTTAAATTAAAAATGCAGGCATGGTGTTTTGAGCCCCTCTCTCCTAACAGGGTAGGAGAACCCTGTGTGCGCTGCTGTTGCAGTGACTGCTAGCCTGTGGAACAGTAATTACCTGAACCTGATACAGAACCCAACACCTGAAAGCTCCATGGACGAGCAGTGAACAACAGGGTTCAATTAACACAAGATCACCTCCAGGCTCCACACTGTGGGGCATCATTTCTGCCATGGTGGACAGATGATTTAAACAAGTTACCTCAAGTTACAGTTGTTGGGAGAATATCACCTTGCATCATTTTTTATAGATGCTGGGGACTTTAAGCAAACAAAGTAGAATTTGTTAAATGGCTTTATCTACCCATTCCTCATTTTGTCCGAAGATAAATTGATATAGATAAAAAGAGGAAGCTGGAATTATAATAAAAAGAGAGGCTCTGTCCGTATGCGACTGGGGTAAAATGTGCTAGAGCGGGAAAAGTAGCAGATGGGCGAGAGAGATACCCACTGTTCTCCAGACAGGACTCATTCAATAGCCTCAGCTCTTAAGCAAATATAGAAAGAACAAAGTAAGCAAGCCAGCAGTAAGCAAACACAGGAGGTATAATGACAACTCTAAATCCCATCTTCTGCACTTCTCATTTTACAACTCAAACTGAGAGTGAGTTGTGTGTATTCATGTATAGAGAGAAAAAACAAAGTACACATTTCGATGTTAGCAAAACCTACCGCACAAATACCTCCTTGATCCTCTGCAAAGTAAAATGCTTTTGCTTGTGATGGCTGCTTTCTGAGGAAAATCCCAGTGTGGTTTGCAGGAATAATGATGCTCCAGAGGTTGGCGTGAGGGGGAGTGAGGTCAGCACTGGACCAAATAAGGCCAGGATCAGAGAGAGCAGTCTGTGTGACCAGAACCACGGCAATGTGTCATGGGGAAACAGTCATGGGGAGTTCAGTTCAATTTCTGGATCAATGCTTCCACCTACTCGCTTGAATTCTCATGGGACAGTATAACTCATCCAAACAAGACAGTAGGAGGGTATGAAATAAAATTGTTAACAGTAAAGGGAATGTGTTGTGGTTTTTCTTTCATATTTGGTGATTCGCGTATGAAAGACGAGAATCCTCTTGAATCTTCTGAGGAAACTCTGACAGTGAGGTCTTTTCAGCATCAGTTCTCTGAGCTGCTATCCTCTGGGGGCTGGGCTGTATTATTCAGGATGTGTGTACTAAAGAGACAAGGACCACGTGGGAGAGGTGTGGTGGTAAATGTTATAGTGGGTTTTACTCATCCTAATGAGTCAGAGCCTGTGAGGAGTGATGAAGCCACCGTCTGACAACCCAGTACAGCCCTACCACATTATCCACCTGAGAGAGGTAATGGCACACTCTCCCAAGGGACTTCTATAAATAAACACAATGCCACAGACGTGCATGCACATTTTCTCATCTCATTTCTCAGTTTCTCTTCCTGTCTCTCGCTTTCTTTCAAACAAGAATTCATCTTCCTTTTTTGAGTATTCTATCATTTTCTCAGTTTCTTTCTGAAACACACACACACACACACACACACACACACACCCTTAAATAGACTCATTGATGTTGCAATTTAGTTCCTTCTTTGTGACAGGCTGGAAGCTTTTTCATTGCAGTGCATCAAACTGTTTGGCAATCATCAGATTTCCCAAAGGCAGAGCATCAGATTCACCAGCAGATGAATGCCTTCTATAGCTTTTTTTTCTAATTTTTTTCTAAATCAGCAGACGATACCTCACCAGAAGATACCTTTCCTTTCTATCCTTTCATTACGGCGCCCCAGAGCGTGAGGGAGATCTTATTGGTGTAAGATAGATGGGCACTGATGGGTCAGATGGCCTAGTGTCCACGGTGACACAGAGTGGTCAGGATGTGGTTTTACAAAGTGCTCCAGGTTTCACAGTCATAACACTGGAAAGAACCAGTTAGACGTGCTGTCACATGAGCTCACTTCATAGATTCAGCCAAAATCTATGAAATCACTCAACTGTCTTCCTGGCATTAAGTCCCTAAAAGGCACACTTAACAGGAACCTGTGTGGTCAAATTATACCTCTGAGTCTGTATATAGTATATATATATATATATATATATATATATATATGTGTGTGTGTGTGTGTGTGTGTGTGTGTGTGTATGTAGGTGTATGTATGCATCAGTGTCTGTATGCATCAGTGTCTGTGCATGTCTTGAGAGAGTGGAGGCATGGACGGAGCGAGAGAATGTAGAAAAGGGAAAGAAAGGCTTTTCTAGGTCATTACAGTGAATAATTGCATCTTCTTCTTTCTATTGAAAACTGAACATGAGGTTAAGTGTCCTGTTTGTTTCAAAGTGGCTCTGTGGCATAGCAGGTCTGCTGGGTGAGAGGGAAACACCCAGACAAACACTGCCAATCAAATGTGTTTCAGGTCCCAAAGAGCTGTGCATGCTAGATGGGACAATATACGCTCTGCCACCCATATCCTGAGGTGGACATATGCGGCAAGTTGAAATAGGTATATTAGTTTTATGATCAGCCATAAACACATGGTGATGTGAGAGAGGATCAAACGCCACGTCCCTGTGGTCTTCGTATGCTAACATCAGTGGTAACTATGTGGGACTCCTGTGGTGAGCTGACTGAGGAGGAACTCGTTTGTTGTGATTACATTCAGTGGCAGTGCTTTGGGTAGCGGAGCCATGTGAGACGCAAGTATTTGCCGGCATGACATCACGCTGGCAGTCCTTTGGGAGTAGCTAAAGCCAGCACGCCTCCTCGTGCAGCTTACCTGAAACCCTGTGGCTAGTCGGCGCGTTGAATGCCTGACGTGCGCGGGTGTTTTCTCATTAAAAGATCCCCGGGTCTCACACAATTATCTGAATTTGAATGCTCTCCTCAGCGTACCACACTGCCTTACAGTAAGAACCACTGGGTACAGAGAAACTGACAGAGTGGCAATGCAGAGTGGGTGGATTGTGTGAGTTTCAATCACTATCCCACTAATCCCCAGGCAGCAGTCCCAGGAGTCCCTGTTCTCCCCAGGCAGACCGCCAGAGCCTCTGCCCACTCGTTGCTCTCATTTCTCTCATCTCTATCCTCCACCTACCAGACACCAGCCACACGCACCTCACCTTACCTCTGTCTCTGCCTCGGTCAAGCATGAGATATAGGACACAGAGATATATAGGGATGTTGTTCTGCATATTTCCTTGACTGTGGTGAAGGAGAGTTAAGTGGGCCAACCAGCTAGTACCATTGAACCTAAGAATCAGGGGCTGTGCTGAGAAAGGACACCTCTCTAGAGATGAGTAGGGACATACGGTGGAGGTGAAGAAGGAGGATGAGGAGGATGGAGAGGACAGGACAGGACAGGACATTAGAGGAGAGTAGAGGAGAGGAAAGGAGAGGAGTTTCCTCTTCTTCATCCGCTCTGTTGTAAAAACCTATCAACTTTCCTCTCTGTTTTTTCCTCTCTGGTTTGGTGTTTTTATTTAAGCTTACTATTGTTGAGAATTCATCATCTGTCTGTCTGGTGTGCAACGTTGATCTCTCAAGCTACCACGGGCAGCTCTGTAGCCCAGGAGAACAGGAGCTGAGAATGGATGGGCCCTGTGTAAACTGAGCAGAGTGATGTAAATTGAAAGGGTTAGTGATCTGTGGGAAACTCGATTCCTTTGCCATTACATTAACAGGTTTGTGGTTCCAGATGCAGCTCTAGAGGGTGCTCTAGAGGAGCATGTGAGTATGAGAGGGGTTACTTACTGTGGGGTCACACATACTTTGTCACAGTGCAAAGTAAACATTAATAATGATCATCCTCCACGGTCTTTAAGCTCTAACACAAAGTAGTGCTGAAGACAGCGTGTCTAAATCAAAGCAACGCTTTAGCTTATTATGCCTCTGTGTAAATACTGTGCTTCACATGGCCAGTGGTTTTCTAGCAGGACGGGGCTTTGAGAAAATGAAAGGAAGAGAAGGCTGCTTATTAGATCTTCTTCATCAACCCTTTGCCCAGATCAAAATCGGTATTAGGCGGAAATCCCAGGGGCTATTCCATGGAAACCTTGTCTGTGTGGATAATGCCAGCAACTGCATTGCCAAATCTCTGAGGATTTGCTTTCTAATCTTAGTCTGATCTCACACTTACTCAAGTCTAATGCCAAAAAGTGATTACAGAAATGCCTGCAATTCTTGTTGTGCAACATATCCACTTTAAACAAAGATGACACTGATGAGATTTGGAGTCAATAGTAATGATAGCAGATTTGTGCATGGTAACACCATGGAGTTTTAACACAACTTGGATTGCAAGGTAAATTAAGAAAGAAAAAATACAATTTCAAGCAAAGAAAATGTTTAGATTTGATCATATGGTGAGAGGTGAAAAGGGTAAAATCAGAAGTCCCCATCGGATAAAGGTGTACAACAACAGTATAGTTAGTATTTCACAGGCCTTCACAGAGGGCTTCATTTTAAAAGACAATCCTACTTCACTATAAATCAGCGGCACAAGGGGATACAAAATACAAAATGTGTCATTTATTAGATCCCACTAGGAAAATTCTCTTTTCACTTGCACCCTCCAGGGACGTCTGAGTGCAGGGTCAGCTACAGAATTAGGACAAGCTAATGAGGATTCAGGTTCTTGCTCGCAGACACTTCAGCAGGGTGGATGCTCGTCAACATGCTTGTAACATTGAAACGGGGTCTCTCTAACCTCCCTGCTGTCTTTACATTATACTACTATACCAGTAGCACTAGATGGAGAAGAGACAGATTAGTAGTGGGAAGGATAAGAGCTGTAAATTAAAACGGCTCCCTGATTGATTTACTTCATGAAGTACTGTCGCTGTTCGGGGCTGTCGCTGCTTTCCAATTGGACAGGCAATAAAACACTGTTTACACAAGCTGTGTGTGTGGAGGAGATGGGAGATCATGTGAGGTAAGTTGGGGGAGGCTGGGGACAGCTTAAATGGAGGGAAATGGTGGTAAAGGAGATGAATTACAAAGATTCTGGTTTGAGGAGAACAAAGTGAGGGTTTGGTTAGTAGCTGACGGAGATTGGTTGGTAGTGTTTCAGTCTGGGGTCGGGCTCTCCATGTATGGCAGCGATTAGCTGGGCCAGCATGCTTGACTGTTGGTGAGTTTACACCAGGCTGGATGGATGTAGGCAGTGTGTTGTGTGTTTAGCCTTTTTTCTCCTGGAGTATGGCTCTCCCTCTTGAGAGAGAGAATGCTTGGGAGACTGAAGTGGAGAGCACCAGCCAGAGTGAGACATGAGAGGCTTTTTTTTCCCATCTTTTTTTCAGACGTGACTGTCTGGCACAATTGGATTGCAGTATTCCAATTTGACCAAAAAGACGTGTATTTCTCCCTCTCTGCCTCTTTCTCCTGTATCTACTTAATATCTCAGGTTCCAAGATCACTAGGGTGGCAACTGCATTAAACAAATCCTTTTATAATTTGGGTTTTGTTCCACTTGCAAATCACCCCAGCTGTCACGCTCTCTTTATACAACAGGGATGCTGGGCCATTCCAGACTGGAGATGGGCAGTCTGCTACTCACTACTGGCCCTCTGCCAGCCACTAAGGGTCTGCAGGCACTTCTCACACATTATGATGGTGAGATTTAGTTTGCAAACGGGGAGTGAATAATTACAGTCATGTTCAATGCAAAGAAGGAAACTAAAATGATGACTTGTTGAGTAATTCACATTTATCACAGTGAAAATTAAATTGCAGCAAACATGCATTTTGTAAACACGACATTGAAGTGTTCTAGTGAGTGGTGGACCCTTCAGTAGATGCAGGGGAGTGTTCTCTCCGAGTCCTCGCTGTGATGAATTAGGTGTAAATCAAAAAATGAAACAAATCCTTAATACACAACAGCTTGATTCATAATAATCTAGGTATTCTCTCTGCTAATGTCAAGTCAGTTGCAAACGGAGGTACCTTTTGCAGCTGTTCTTAGTTTAAAGACTTAAAGACTGAACATGCATATCTGGCCATACAGAGTTCTATTAGCAGTAGCACTGTAGTAGTAGTAGTAGTAGTAGTAGTACTGTTTTTGTTGGCACTGAGGAAAGCACAGCACATGCCTCAATACCTGGAGCACTCATGTTTATGAATATGCATTACTGTGTGTGTGTGTGTGCGTGTGTGTGTGTGTGTGTGTGTGTGTGTGTGTGTGTAAGAGAGGGTATGATGTGTGGGAGTCAGAAAAAAAGAGAAAGTGTTTGTGT
>CABFOQ010049262.1:0-18556 GCA_900660455.1 Gephyroberyx darwinii | reverse complement strand
CCTGTGCATTATAGGACCATGCTGGTGGTGGTGACTGCTGCTGTTGCCATGACAGCAGCGCAGCAGTGTCTCCGGCTGTGCAGAGGGTGAGTGGGATGCCCCGTCCTCATCTCTCCATCCTGACTCAGAGAACAGAATGCTGGACAAAAGCCCCACCCCGACTCACACCGAATAATGAACAGCTCAACACCCAATAAATAGGTCATAAAGTAAAACTGTGTGTGTGTGTGTGCGCGTGTGTGTGTGTGTGTGTATGTGTATTGTGAATGACCAAGGCCCTAGCAGGCTATTTCATTTAGTTTCATCATTTGGTCTTGTGTTGTGTCTTCTCATAGGACCGGCCTGCATGCAAGATGAGCTCAAGGGCTACCCATCCCATAGCGAGGGGTACATCTTAATCTCTTATTCTGTAAGATTTGGATTTAGACATGAATGAAGTATTTTGTTGGGAAAACACACACACACACACATATGCCAAGGTCTTTGTAAATGCTATATAGATTCCTTGACATGAGCACACAGTCATTTAACAGGACACAAAATGCTCCACTTCCACTCCAGTGGTGCTACTATTCCAAGCACTAGCATCCACTGAGCGAAGCGACTAGGTTGCCCCTCGACGCCACCATCCGTGTGGTTCAGCTGTCGGACCTGTAGGGAGGGTCACGCCTCCTCAGTCCTAATGAGGCAAAACTGCTGTAATTATGCTCACCATCCCCCACTGAGAGCTTTCTACTCACCGTGGGGTGGACAGCTCCTATTTGGAAGGGCCACAGTGTGTGTTGTTTTACACTGAAATACCAGATTCAGAAATAAAAAACCTCAGTGACATGCTCGTCCATATATACAGACCTGCGACAACACTTTCACACTTGCTTACTCCCTGCGGTAAATCCTCAAATAACCACTGAATGTATTCAAAAGTATGACAAGTTCCCAGTCGCTATCTTGAGGCTCAGAAATATAGCATCTTTTTTATCCAAGAGATGAAAGTTGTCTCTTTACAAATGCTTTGAATGTGTTTTAACTGCTATGTTATCGGACTGCTTACCCAAGCCTACTTGAAGTTCCTCCAGGGGCCTGTTTACATTGCTAACAAAAAGGATGTTTGCAGATCTAGCTTTAAAGAGAAGTCTAGCCTTGTTGTAGTGTAAACAAACAAAATATGGCTTCGGAGAGGGCGGAGAGACATAAACGGGGCTTAAGGGGGGACATACAGGGAGGTCTCATAGTAAACAGAGGCAGATGAGAGACTTAGAAGGAAGAGTAGTGGTGGGGAGAGAAGAGAGGGAGGGAGAGAGAGAGACTGACACAGAGCAATGAGTGTTAGACTGAATAAGCGTATGAGAGGCAGACACATTGAGGGGGAGTGATGGTGAATCAGCCTCAGTTAGGGTGACAAGTTTACCCTGCCCGGTCCGGTGCTGATCTCTGAGTGTGATAAAGTCTGAGTGACAATTTGACAACTACTGCCTCCTGATGGTGAAGCTTAAAACTGCAGCTCCTTTGTGTCATCCATCCTCTCCGGACCTGTCCTACACAACTCCACACATCCAAATACCTTCTATTTGAATTGACTGCTACTATGGTGTATTTCTGAATTGTGTAATGTTTTGTTTTAATAAAAATTTTGAGATAATAGATAAAATAATTTTACAACGTGGTTCCTTTTAGAATCAAGACAGAAAATACAGCAATCGATTCCATTCATTCCCTGATGTTGTGTTTGATGTGTGATGAGATGCTGTAGTTGTATGCAGCATGTTGGCAGCATATTTAGCGTCTATTATATCAACTCTCTCTTTGTCTGCTCATTCAGCCACAACGCGAACCAGCCAGAAGTTGGATTACTGGTCTGGTATGGAGGGGGGCTGGGGTGCGACATGAACACACACTGACAGCCTTATGGGACCATGAGGCAGGGAGGCAGGGAGGCATGGAGCAGTGGGTCAGGGCCTGGGGTGGCTACAGGCCATCGGGACAGCAAAGCCAAGATGCAGCCAGGAGACGACAGAAAGGGCACAGTCACCATGGAAACACAAGCGGCCCAGGCAAACCGTGGCAACTGGTAACTAAGTAACAGGAAACGACGGACCATAGAGGGCTATGGGTCTGGTTAATCATGAAGAGAGAGGGTAGCAGAGAGAGGAGAGGGAGGGACAATGGCAGAGAGATGAGGGCCGCAGGTCTGGTTCCACACACCCCTCTTCTCCAAAGTGGGAGCTCATTCACTCCCTGCGTGGATTGGATTGACACTGGATTAGTGTCAGCGTGTGCTCGAGAGGGAGCCTCCACCCTTCTTGCACCATCCTTTCCTTTGTAAATCCATGAGGGGGTGTAAATGAGCGAATACTACAAGGAGAGGGGAAATGAGCTGGACTGCAGCCATGAAAAATTAGCCTTTGTGTGTGTGCGTGTGTGTGAGCGTGTGTGTAGCAGGCGTATGTGTGTGTGCTTCTCTGTGTTTGTGTGTGCATGCGCGCCAGTGTGTCGGGCGTAAGTCTTGGCTGTCTCATGCGTGCATGCCTATATTATAGATTATGTGTTGTGCATGTGTGTCCCGGAAGATGAGGAGGGTTGGCCTCAGCCTCGCTACAGAGAGGAAGCTACAGTTGACAACCACAAGGAAGTAACCCTCAGGAAACACTTGTTGAGACAATGTAGTTCATCCAGAAGTGGAGCAGTTCTCTAATCCACCCGTGCTCTTTAGCCAAATGTTTCCAGCGATAAAACCTTCTGATTATTACTATATTTTATACAAAGCATTATTGACATTCCAAACTATGCAGTTGATGTAGAGCTTAATATATATAAGGAGTAAGAGTCATCACACATGGTTCTCTTCATGTGCCTGTATTTAAGTGATAAAATAGCAAATTAGCGTTTGATAGAAATTCACACTTGAATGTTTGTTATGATTCTGAACCATTCTAAGACAGTGGCCATGTATTTGTTTGTCTCTATATGAAGCAGATAATAAATTGTGATTCACCCCAAAAAATATACTTTTCAGAAGCAAAACCTTTGCTTCTGAAAAGCAAAGAGTTCAACTTTGTTTTAAAAGTTTGCCTGTGTGTTAGTGACACTTACACCTAATGACAAGGTATTTATCAGATGTGGCCTACCAGCAAATAGCGTGTTTGTGTTTTATTCAATTAAAGCTTAATTTGAGCCATTTTGGCTGCAGGGATCAAAAGCTTAGAGATGTGAGGCCACATATATTGCTTTCAACTGGATTGGATCCTCAACCTCAGATCTTATAAGTTATCTAAATATATTCAATTTGTTTTATGTTGATCAGACCTTGAAAGTAGTTTGCTAATTTATCACTGCTGTGCTTTGAGACAGAAAGTCAAACAAATGTAGACCAAACCATATCAGGACCTTAGTGAATGGGAAGTCGACCTCAGTCCATCTTGTCAAACCAGCTTGGAGTCATCGTGCTCCTGTTACAGAGCTTCAAGATGGACATGAATAACTTTGACTGCCAGTTTCCCCTACTAATTTTCTCACTGAACTCTATGGGCAGCTAAATTTGATAGACTTGCTGTCTCAATGCACAGCAGTAATTATAAATTAGCAAACTACCTTAAAGGTGATCAACCGGAAATTAATTGAATGCATGATATCTAATATAAGATCTGAGGTGGATGATTGTTTTCTTGGTGTCTCAGAGTAATAAAGAGCCGAATGGAGTCACAGAGTCACAGTTTTATAGAGATACAGATTGATATGGAGATTGAAAAGCTCAAAGGCTGGGAGAACCTGAAACCTAGATATAAAGACTGGTGATGCTCCTGAGTTTCAGACATCTAGATGCGCAGGATTTTTTGAATACATACAAAAATGAGTTTATTTGAGGTTTACAGTTCTAATCTGTCTAAACAGCCCAACAAATAGGGAATTGTGAAGGAAAAGGCCTGTTTTGCTTTAACTGTTCATCCATTATAGCAAATCCCCTGTAATTGAAGCTGAGATTGTGCAAATTAGCCTCATAGGCATTTCATCAACAAACCAGTAACCAGAGTATGGAACCAAAACAATTAAGTGCATAGCTGCCCAAATACTCATGTGATCAATATAAGTGAATGTCACTGTAATAAAAGATATTGTATTATGAAACCAAATGTGACCAGATTATGACACACAATATTATCTAGATTATTTTACTTATTACAGGTATATTACACCAGGTGTAAATTATTTAAAATTAAATACTGTGACTGCATTGATAAAAAAAAAGTTAATGCAAAGAATCACGGTGATTAATGTTACACATTTTTATCACCAGATTCATATTTCACGGTGTCTCAGAGTGATTGAGTGTCTGCCCCTGCCCCCCAGCCCCTCCCCTGAAATGTCTTGGACACTCCACTGCCTTTCGCCTCTGTTGTTTGAGAGGCTGTGAGGGGCCCAGAGGAAACCCATTACTTCTACACAAAGGCAGGTTGTATGTGTGACCCTGGTGGCCTAAGCTGTGTTCATAACTGAACCTTTATCTTTGACACAACATCTGCTTAAAATGGAACAAGTTAAGAGGCCATATAATTCTGCTGGTCCAGGAATAAACAAGTATAAACTGGCATAAAGCTTGCCATTATTTTCTACAAACTCCAACATGACCTTTAGCAAGAAGTCACATATTGCCTGGTTGCATTGGTAAAGGACTTGTTCAAGCACTCTCTCTCTCCCACATGTATAGGATGTGTCAAAGCCACCTGGGTTTGTCCCTTCTATCCTGGCAATACCACTCCTCCTCTACAGCTGTAATGGGCTCACTATGGGACGACACAAACACTCCACAACTCTTCTTCTACCATCCTGATTGGCTGTGACATGCTTATAGTGACCCCCTACAGCATCACTGACATCCACTTTGCAATGGCTATGTGACACATCTGATCGCAACTGTCAGGCTCTGTCCTCTAAGCCTCATCCCCTGAATGCTCCCCCTGACCTTTGCCTCCGTTTTCTCCCTGTTAGAGTTTGTCTTCCCTGTTCTCAGGACACATGTTGTTCTACCTGCCCTGCCCCCACCACACTACACTCTTTAAAGAAATTGAGTGAAGTTTTTTTTTAGCTACATGACCATACCTATCTTGACAATAAAATCAATGGCAGAATCATTGTTGATTGATTAGAATTGCATACATTACAACTTGAAACATTACCAAATGACAAGATGACATACCAGAAGACAGAACTAAACACCACTGTTGGGTTTGGGGGTATATATCCTCTACCCAGAGTTAATTGTTTACAGAAATGTCTAAACCGCATCACTTTCAGTGAGTAATCACATCATCAAGTCCCAAGGGCCCTCAAACCTCTCAACCTGTGAGAGGTGAAGTTTTAAGCTACTTAGACAGCCAGAAGGGAGGAGCGTTGTCCATAATTCAGTGAAGAGAGCCACTATTCATGGACATACACTCTCACCAGGTGATGGGATTCATTACACATTTGTTGCAGAGGCAATACGTAGAAAAGGTTGGTGAATGCTGTTGCCACCATATCCAGTCTTGCCCTCCTTTAAAATGTGCTTCATTGACAGTGTTAGACTTGTTACATGGATCATTCAAGCTTTTCTGGGATTTAGACTGGCCAGTGGAATTTATGGTGGGACTTTCTTTTTTCTCCTTTTGTCTGAGTCATTCCAATTCAGATCCCTGAATTCCTTCACTTGACCTCTTAACCCAACAGACAACAAAACTATCCGATTTGCGAAATTTTAATGGAAACGTGTGCATTTTCATACATATCTCAACAACCAAACCATCATTGCGGTGAGTTAGCCACAAGTAATAAAGTGAACATCTGAACTATTGCCTTTTTGCGTCGATGCCCCTTCCCACAGTTGGATGGTTGGGCTGGTGAAAAGGCGGTCAGGCAAACAAAGCCTACCCTGACCTCTGCGACTCTGCTGTAGGCTGAGCGGAGCCACACAAACCTAGTAGATGATGTCACAAAGGTCCTGAGTTAGATCTTCATCATGACATCATAATAGGACATTATGGAACAATTTATTGTTTGCGGTATTAAAGAAATGTTTCACGTTTTAGCTCAGACACCTCAATATCAGGCCATAAATATTGATCCATGGATGTCAGCTCCCCTGAGGATGCAAAGTCATCAGCGTTCAGGCTTTTTTCTGTCTTTAATCATTCACTTGCATATCTTCTATAGACTGGAGCTCAAACATAAAATCACCTTTTTATCAACACTAATACCAGAACACCTCGGTGACTCTCAATAACTTCATTTGTATAGGACCTTTGAAAAGTGCTCTAAACCTTTATTACACTTCAGCAAAACAACAAATTCCAAGGCACACCAAATGAGTTGTTGCTAGAAAATGTTACTCAAAGCCTTGTATGATCATGCAAGAACCTATCATAAGCTTACAAAACAACTGCATTAACCTAGAGGGAATAAAGGTTGATCACAGGTTTATTAAATGTTATTTTACTGGAGTAATTGAATTACAAATTTCTGGAGGAATACTTGAGTAGAGCACCTATCGAAGAGCAAGAGCATGTGTTCAGACTCTAAACACTACCAAATACCACTAAGTGGCACCACTGGGCCATTTTTTGTTTGTTTTGCTTTGGCCAGGCACAAAAAGTTAAAAAGAAATGTTCATGTGGGCAGGCCATGATGGACACTGAAGAATAATTCTTCTAAAAAATATTTTAAACAATTTAAAACACACACCTTCACTTGTTGTCACTAAACCAGAAATCAGCTGCTATGAATAAACATGTTGGTTCCTTTACTTTTCAAAGCCCCATTCTACCATTACGGTATGGTGCCTCCTGTTGAAATAATGTCACCCTACTACTTCCTATTTCTGTTAGTAGTTACTGGATTGAAGACAAGGAGGACATGACTGAACTCTTGATACAAGCAGACAGTACATGACAGCCAAATATTACTTACATGTACTGGATGATGAAGCTGTGAAAGGTTTTCTTGTGTTGGTGATGTTTGAAGTATTGAAATTAAACAGACCTATATTTTGAGTTACAATAAGTTATGAAAGGTGCAAAAAAATATATCCAATTAAATTATTCTGAAGAGGGGCTTTAAACACACTACCATGTTTAAAAAGTGCTCCAAAAAGGTTTAGTTGTTGTATGTGACTATTTGCTAAAACCTCAGGAGTGCGTTCAAAGAACCTTGATTTACCTAAAACATCCAAAAGGTGCCATGTTGTTTTTAAATGTAATTTATGTAACTATCCTATGGCCTAAGTCATATCATGCTGGCTGTGTTGAATTACTACATCATATTTGCAAACGGTGGTGGTTACACAACTAATTGCCTAGCACATGTTCAGTTTCATCAATAATTACTGCGGCTGCTCTCAGACAAACAGCAATATTCTGTTTTGAGCTGGAACAAAACCACTGATTTGTTTGCAGATGGGGTGAGCTGAGTGGATTCTCAACAGGAAATGCTTAAGTTAGACCAAAATCACATTACTCACATTGCACTGACTCCATGACTGACATCAGAGGACCTTCTGGCCAGGGTAACCAGATGTCCTGGTGTGTCCGGGACTGTCCCGGTGTGTCTGGGACTGTCCCGGTGTGTCCGGGACAGTCCCAGTGTGTCTGGGACTGTCCTGGTTTGAAGTTAGCCAGTGTTCCCCAGTGTCTCAATAAAACTCTAAAACATACAAAGACCCAAATGTCCCAAAATAATATGAAATGTCTCCCTTTGCTTCTATACAACTGACACTAAATGTAGGTGCATTTGAATCATGATAAGATACATTTTATCTTGATCAGCATAAAAATGTGTGGCAGAAACCCTGTGTCGGGTTTTTGGGTTTATGGTTTCTGAGATGCTCTTTGCTGAAGCTATGCTCATTTTTAAAGCAAAGCCAGCAGCTTGTTAGATATATAATACAGTATATACATATATAAAATACATTCAGTTGGACATACAACGTTTTTACACCAGGTTTCACTAACTAGTAAAACCCAGTGAAGCCTGTAACATGTTATTATTGGTGTACAGGCTGCAATCTGAGCAGAGGATTTAAGAAGATGGCCCATACAGGATGATGAGGGGTTTGGATGAGCGCCATGTTGGCTCTGCCGGTTAGCTCGTGTTCGCCATGATGTAGCCAACATGTAGCCAGTTTTTACACAAGATTACATCCTGGAAATTCCATTTGGCTAAAAGAATCATTCCTACCAAACCAAACGTCTCTCTTCTTCGTGGATCTACGCGACATGTTAACTCCCCTACTTCCCCCTGTTGTCTTGCCAGTGCGCCATTACATTGTCACACAGTCCGCACTGTAGGATCCAGAACTATTAACATGGAAACAAACTCATTGAAACCCGACCATCCGCCTTCATATATAAAATCATATATGAAATATTTCATGAAAGCTATTAGTGATTGGAAATCAGTCTCGGATTTCTGAGAAACGCGAATTTTGTTTGATGGTACTACTTCAAATGACACTTCTATGATCTGTTATTAAGTAGATAGATCACTATGAAGGAGTAGGTAGCAGATAGACCACTCTCTTGCAAGTAGTGATACAGACATCCATCAAACAACTGCAAACCCTTCAAATTTAGTTTTATTGCAACGATTACAGCCTATCCCTAATTTAAAAAAAAAACAAACTAGGATCTTCCTAGAGTAATCCTAAAGAATATTAAATAGTTTGTAGTTTTGCAATGATATCTGTACAGTATCCTTCCAATATGTATTATAGGGGCGTTTGGCAACGGCTGCAACGCTATCAAGTATCTGTCTGAAATAGTAGAGTACTGCAGAAGCATGGCAGCCAGGCCTACTGGAGGACAGCCCCCTCTGGAGTACACAGCCTCCAATCCCCGGCCGCAGCACCCGGGCTTGGGCGGGCGCCTAATGGAGGTACGCCTATTCGAGTGTGTGAGGCAAGAAGCAGACCCCGTCTATCCCTAAAGGGGACAGCGGAGGTGAGTCACGCACAAACTATACTATACTAAACGAGCTGCTTATGTATAACCTAGTGCAACTTTCTCGTGCGTGAGAAACGCACGAGAAACGATGTGTTGTTTAGTTGTTTAGAGTCAGGGTTTGTGTAAATCTATCCTACCGCACACACACAAAAGCACAAAGACCGGCTCCTACAAACACAAGGCGGTATCACCAGAAAACATGGGGTGCTGGGCAGTCATTTGTTTTCCACATATTTGTATTAGAGTTAAATTAGGTTTAAAATTAGGTTTTTGTTAGATGTTATCAAAACGTGCGTGTACGTATATTATGTGTAACTGTATTATGTAGTATGTAGTATGCAGTGTGTATGTAGTAATAGGCCTATTTGGTAATTTATTCCAATGGTAAAAGAAGAATTATAGACGTCCTGTTGTCTCCAGTGTTAGGGGACCTATAGTAGTGCAGAACCATGCCTATAATGTGCTTTGTTGCGGATGAGTCCTATACAAATGAACATGCCGGTCGGCGTGGGAAATTAAAGTCTTATTTTCCCTCGTAGTAATTAAATTGGATCTTGACACTAAAACTAAAAGTTACCTTCTCGAGTTGAAGGGAAAGTTCGCGGCAAAAAATGGACAACGCGAGATTTCATACATTGACGCTTTCTATACATTGAGGAAGGAGAGGAGAAACCGCAGCGTGGCTCGGGTAGCGAGGAAGTGTGTTACCGTGTGCCAAATGTACGTCTTAACAAGTATGCATGCATGGGCCCAACAGGGTCGAATATGACAGAATCTAACAGATGGAGGGATGTCTGATATGTGCCCTTCTCTAGAGAATCCCCAGCCTTCCCCATCCACAGTCAAACAAAAGGAGATTAAGCAGCCCAATCTCAGCCCCAGTTTCCCCACCTTCTGAAATTTGTCAAGGGATTAGATTGATGTTAAATCTGGAAGCTGTTTTTTGTTGTTTAGTAAAAGCATTATAACAATTCCCTTACAACAAATAACTGTAGTAATCTTACATATATCACAGCACAACTAAACTATGTGTTATATACTGTGGGCATATTGTAGGAATATTACAATTATACCATAGGAAGTTAAAAAATAAAAACACGTACAGTCACTATAAACTCGCTGTTGAGTGCCACAGACTATGGACAGATTATAGGAATATTGTAGTGTTTTTTTCTTTGGAGCTAGATACGTACATTATTATAGACATGAATAGAAATAAATGAACACTACATAGTAAATGTTTGTGATTTTGTAACTATTAATACTTAAAACTCATTTTTTCTGTTTTCTTTCTCAGCAAGCTGCAAGATGGCAACCACAGTGTTTGTGAATCCAGATGTGTCTCCTGGAAGATGTAACCGCTTTCACGTGTTGACCTGGCTCAATAACTTACTGAAAACCACGTTTACACGGCTGGAGCAGGCAAATTCAGGTAGGGCATCGAATTAGCAGACAAAAGGGTCTTCTTCCCTCCGTTTGCACGCTCCACTGGTTCAGACAACTAGAGCTCAACACTGTGAGTTATCACACACTCAGCACGTTGTGTGTGTATATGTGTGTGTCCACAGGTGCATGTTACTGTCAGCTCATGGACCAGCTCACTCCTGGCTCTGTTGACATGAGCAAGGTGAAGTTCCATGCAAAATGCGAGGAAGACTATAAGCACAACTTCAATCTCCTCCAAGAGGCCTTTAATAAGAGTGGCATCACCAAGGTGTGCGCTTTTTTTTTCTCTCTTTCATAATAACATCATACTGTTTTATTCACTCAGTGCCAGTGAGTTCATTTAAAAAATGCAATATATCTATTTTGGAAAAAAAATTTTTTTTACCTGTTGTTCATCATTGAATTATGTCTGAAGTAGAGGATCCAGACTCTAAAAATGTTTTGTGAACATAGCAAAAATCAAATGGAAATTATTTTTGTTTTTAGATTTTCTCACAAATTATTTTTGTCTTGTTTCAGACCATCCCAGTTGAGGAGCTCATAAAAGGGCAATTCAAAAGCACCTTTGACACGTTGAAGTGGTTCAAAGTTTTCTTCACGGCAAATGTGAAAAATATGGAATACGATCCCTTAAAAGCTCGGGCCGGCCAGGATATCTTGCCTATCAAGTCATCGAGTAAGTCTAACTTTGTCATTTTCTTTCAGTGTGATTGGTTTAAAATAAAGCAATTAGGCATGGGACGATATGAAAATTTCATGTCACGATTATCCGGGCCAAAATAATTGCGATTCACGATATTATCCTGATAATCATCAAAATACGCTTAAAACTCTTAAAATAGCACTAAAACTTACTGGAATCACTTTAGTTTGGCAAGGACAGCAGAATGAATTAAAAAAAAACCAATCAAACAATCTTAAATAAGGTAATCATAAATTATAAGGTCCCCCTGCATAAATAAAGGATACATAAAAAATAGCAACATTGTGTGAGCCTGTTCTTTAAATAAATTAAAGTCCAACTGGCATTGTGGCGTAGAGTCAAACTGTACTACTTTGAACCCGTTTTAGTAAAAAAAAAAACCTGAACAACACTGTGGCACTTTTCTGTCATCAAACAGTACTGCTAGACTTGTGGCCTAGAGAGTGAGACGAAACCTTGGTCCTTTTCATGATAGATTGAAGTGCAAAAATGTCAGCATGTTCACTTTTTCTGGCTTTAGTTGTGCTTGTAGAGGAGTGAGAATGTGCCCACTGGCACTAAACACTCTCTCGGAAGGTACACAAGTTGCAGGTATTCATAGAAGCCTGCATGCACGATATTCACAATTATTCCGATAATGGAAATTCACCATGATAAAATTATCTTGAGTGTTTTTAATCGCGATAAAAGATAAAATCGTATATCGTCCCATCCCTAGTATGTATTTGTGTTCTGATGTCATGTTTTGACAAGAAGATCTGCTTTTTATGGTAATGATATTGTACTTTTTTTTTTCTTTCACTTTGTCAGCGAGCTGGAAATTGGAATCACACCTGAATGAGGACGGCAATATAAAGAATAGAAAACCTGTTTGTTACGATGATAAGTGGAAGGAAACGTATGACTGGGTAGAGCGTAGCACCCTCGGGAAGCTCTATACCTATTGCTGTGTTTGTGACATAGACCTGAACACGTTTCATACTGGCCTTTTTGACCTCAAGCGGCACCAGGAAACAAACAAACACAAGACAAAGGCCAAAATGTCCAAGAGCGCTGACCTGCAAAGCAAATTGTCCAATGAACCCCTGCCCTGTAGTGAGGCAGCTATTCGGTTCATTCAGAAACACTGTTACTCTGGCTCTGCAGATGGTGATCAGGTATCCGGATGTTTTGCACGCTATACGCTGGGGTTACAATACCCCCAAGATATTGTATCTGTTTGCCAACACACTCCCTACTGTGTGTACATCTATGGAGGGGTAGCACTAGCAGAGGATGACACCATCTCTGTGGTCCTTGTTGGGTTTTTTGATGTGAAAGCCTCCAGGCACTGCATCAGACTCCTGGATGCTTTTCAATCTCCAGCAGATGATGCAGGAGATCAAACAGCTGCAGCTGTGGTGGAGACCTTGAAGAGATTTGGGTTTCCAACAGCTAACCTTGCTGCTGTTTACTTTGATGGTAATGGGACTGCCTCAGAGCAGATCTGTTCACATCTCAGGGAGCTCAACCCGAACATAGTGGCCTTAGGGGGGCTGTATAAGGTGGCCGATGCTGCTTGCCATGCTGGGGTTAAGGAGCTCTCCAACCAGGCCCAAGAGATGATTGTAGACATCCATGCCCACTACTCCTCCAGCTCTACCAAGAATGACAACCTCAAGGATCTTTTTGGCTCTGATAACAATGACAGTCCATCATTTCATCGCAACACCAGCTGCCTTAACTTTTGCCTGTTAGTCAAAAAAGTCCTTGGAATGTGGACAGAGCTCATGTCATATTTTAGCTCTTGTGACAAGGATGATGACAAAGCCAAGTTGATCTGTTCCCAGCTGCAGGATCCCAAACTCAGGGCAACATTTATGTTCCTGGATCAGGCTATGAAGCCCCTTCTGGCTTTCCAAAGGCTTCTACAGACACACGAGGGAGCCACCCGGGCTGACTTGATGCACATCTTACAAGAAGCCAGCAGTCTGCTGCGCTTCTACGCCTCCAGCTTCCTTCATCCTCAGGCTGTTGTATGCTTCCTCAAGGGCCGCGACACCCAAATCCTCAAGGACAAGAAATTCCACCTGCCAGGAGCTGAGCTCAGTTTTGGTGGGTCAGCTGTGGAAGACTTCCTGAAAGCATCTGAGTCGGCAGTGGCATTGCCACTTTTACAAGATGAAGTCTTGTCTTTCTATATAGCACTCACAGGTAGAATTGCAGAGGAGCTGCCTCTGAATGATGGGGTCCTGAGGAGCATGGCTCAGCTCCTGAACCCTCAGAGTAGGCTGAAAGTGACAGGGAAAGCGGTGGGGGAGCTTGGAACCGAACTGGGAATCTGTAGCTCTCCTGAGGAGGTCAACCAGCTCACTAGTGAGTTCCTGGAGTACCAACTGGCTGAGGACGTAGACAAGCAAGAGGGAGAAAAGGAAACAGTGTCACTGGAGAAGCATTGGGCCAGTGTACTGAAGGACACCGAGTCCAGATCCATCCTCAGGAAACTTGTTCTGACCCTGTTATCCCTCCCCTGTCCTCCACTGGCGGCTCAGCTGGTTTTTACTCAGGTGTGTAAATGGAACCGTATCAACATCTTCTGTCAGCGTCATTCTGAAAATGCCAGGTGTTTCAAAAGTAGGTATACAGTTTTTAATAATGATAATAATAATCATAATAGTCATTTTGAACAAAAACAAAACATTTAAGCAGTTATTAATGCTAGAAATTATACCTCTAGAATAACCTATATAACAATGTACACCTACTTTTAAAGCAGGCTGCATTTACTCACACTAAAGTTATTCCTCATTCAGATTGCCGTGTGTCTCCGTGTTGTATTTTGTGTCTGTTTATTCAATTTTGTGCACCTGTGCCCGCATCCCGCGTCAGGCTTTGGAGAACGGAGACGCCACTGTTTTCTCGGAGAGTGAATACATGACAGAGAGCGAGCAGGAGTCAGTCAGGGAGGTTGAGATTCCCTCTGACAGCGCTCTGTCTGACAGCACCAGCAACAAGGATTCCCCCGTCAGGAATGACATGAAGAAGAAAGCTAGTCATAGTTTATTAGGTAAATTGAAATGTTGAGCTCTCATTTGCATGTAACTGTATTTCATTATCTATTTTATGTCATTTAATATTGTATTATAATATATATGTAAATGAGGGTCAGCTTTATTTTAGGGTACAGCTCTGTTCTGGTTTATCAGTGGTTAAAACGTCTATAAATCGGATGAGTGCCACATTACATTAGAAATCTTTACTGAAGACTGTGTAACAAAACGTGACATTTCATGTGGGACTGAATAAGTTAAACAGCAAGTTTGTTACTTATGTTATCGGTACAGACAGGATAAGTTGAACATAAGGGTTTGGCATCTTCAAGCTTTAGGTTGGTTCACAGGCAGTCAAAGCACCATTGCATAACATTATCACTTCTTCACATGTTGTAGTTATGTATTGATCCCATTAGAAATATATCAGAAGTGTCTGGGATGCACAAATCTTCAGTGCAATCTGACAAGCTGTCTGTCTATCTGTCTGTCTGTCTGTCTGTCTGTCTCGTTCTATAGACTTGCATTACCTTAATGGGAAAGTGAAACCATGTGAAGTCCGCCTTACAAAGATAACTGGTAAGAAAGATATTCTCATTTAATTGGATGATATTTGGTAATCTTCTGTATCACTTAAGGACAGTTTAAGTGATACACTTGTGACAAACTACCAGACAATAGTTAATTTTGTAGTCACATCTTCATTTTATAAATAAACTTTAGAAAATATAATGAATTCTATTTTTGATTTTGTTGTGCAGTATATATGAGGCTCATCTTTATATACTGTTTTGGGTTGAGATGTTATATTTTCAATTGGAACAGGTCAAAAGGCCGATATCACCAAACTGCTCTCAACACTGAATGTGTAATGCTTAGGTTTCTTTCTGTTTTCTTCCAAAGGGCCAAACATTGAGGAGCATAGTGTATGTGGAGAGGATGACATGAACGAGGTAATACATTTGGTTCTACATGGAAAAGATGCATTCTGGTTAAAACGTTTTTATCACTGATAGATGGAACTTGGTTATGCTTACTTTAAATGCACCTAACCGTAAAGTCTTACTATAAACTGCACTTGACAGTGGAAGCAAAACATTTTTGTTGCAACCATGCTTGGCTTCATTCGAAGTTTTTTCACATGTGCCTCCCAATCTTCCATCCTTTTTCTGATATTAACCTTACTAACAGCCTTTGCCCTTTCCTTACTTCTTTATTCTTTCCTCTTTTATCTGCAAGGGCCAACGTAATGATTAGCATGACGAGAGGCAATTTTTCCCGGTATGAAGGTGTGTGTGTGTGTGTATGTGTGTGGGTGTGGGTGTTTGTTTGAAAGAGAGAGAGAGGTGTGAGAGAGTATTCGTGGGTGTACACTTGCATGGGCACGGTGTATCCATGTATAATGAGAGTATATTGTCTCTCAGGGGACCATTAGGGGAGGTTATGGCTGGGAGAGCAGCTTGCGCCAGAAGCCACAGGCCCGTACAGTGTTTCAGGCTGGTGCTGGCACCTGGGACAAGCCCATAGGTCTTGATATGGACAACAAAAAGGGCCTGGAGTCCCAAGACGAGTTGGTAGGTATACTCAAGTATACTACCAGAACAACCCAGGGTCATGAGAGGCTTTTCTGCCCTCTGAAATGCAAGCAGAAAAAAACACTATTCTGTATGGTTTACCTTTCAAGGTGTGCTCATTCGTCCAGCTACACAGTGACAAACACTTGATTATAATATTGCATGAGCTTTCTTTGATTCGTCTCATCAGTCCTCTAACATACCTTCATTTCAGATTTCTCATTCGCTTTATTCACCCAGGCGCCAGTTTAAATAAAGGCTTGTTAAAAACAAGCCTTGGGTGCGAAAACAAGGAAATTTTAATTTAAATTATAAAATTGAAAGGTAAACATTTTTGTCACAAGGCTCTTGAGATAACTTGTTTTCATGTTTCAGTATGAATGCAAGTGAATACCCATACCCATTCTATATATTTGAAAACACAAAACAATGGTACAAATGAGGTGATGATACTTTTAATGTTATTATTTCAGTTTGATTAGAGCAAACTGATTACATTGCAGTGAGCAGGTGCTTACGTTTCCTGCGATGTGTGAATAAAGCGGATGTTAACTCTGACATGGACTTCTGCTCCCTATTTCTAATGTCTTCTCTACTCCGTGCCTCATGGTCACCTGGAATTAATCACTAAAGACAAGATTTAAGAAGGAAATGGATTGGTGGTAAATTCATAAAAACTCACCAACCAACTCAGTTACCAATCACAAATCCAATCACAGTGATGTTACATTTCCTGTAAGAAATATAGTGATGTTCTCCTCCTTCCTTTTTCCTTTTGATGATTTCTTATGAGGGAAAATGTGGTTGACTTTCAGGGGAATGAGGCTTCACCATCTAACAAGACTACACCGAGCCCCAAGATAGCAAGACGGGTCAATGCCTACCAGGTAATACGGGCAGCGGTTCTGTTCTGCTACTAACTATAGGAGAATAGCACACATGAATGCTCTTTAGTATTCACCAAGTCTAATAATTAAACATGGCAGAAATGAAAATCAGTGCCTACATGTCCTGAAAAAGTCTTAAAATGTAGCATCTAAATGCCTTAAAAGGTCTTGAATACAGTTAAATAAAGCACTTCAGGTCTTAAATTCAGCCCAGTTATGCACACCATTGTTCTAAGATAAGATGAAACTTTATTGATCAAATCAATTGCACACACCCTGGAAAGATATATCCATCACGTTTGACCAGTTGCCCAGGTATGCTTTAGATACTATTTTGGTTTTTTCATTTCACCTCTACTTCCTTTTTTGCCTTTGCAGGATGGGAAGGGATTTCTGTCAGGCGAGCTAGTGTGGGGGAAGGTGAAGGGATTCTCCTGGTGGCCTGGGATGGTCATGCCATGGAAGACTAAGTCAGCACCCCCGGGTATGCGGAGGGTGGAGTGGTTTGGAGACGGCATGTTCTCTGAGGTTAGAAGTTCATCACTTAAGTATCTGGTTATGATCTATATGTGCAGAAACAGTTGAAATGCGTTTGAAATAGTTTTTTCACTTAATTGTTTTTTTGTGCTGCAGATCTATATACAGGGGCTTCAGCCGTTTCGTGTTTTTTCTAAGTGCTTCTGCGCAAATTCCTATGCCAGCTTGCCCACCTACAAGGGTGCCATCTACCAGATCCTTGAGGTAAATGGTCAACACCATGCTCCAGACTACACTATTCACACAATGGTAACGTTTCATACCACCAGCCAGCTAGCCGACAGTTTCTGTATGCAGTTCCTGCAATGCACATGTGGTGGGATACAAGATTGACATGATAGATATGTATCATGGTGACAAGGTGATAACTCTGAATTATTTGTAGATTGTATTGACTCAATGCAAGCAAATCTTCCACACACTTGTACTGAAGCCCCAGATTTTCACCCTGTAATCTGCAGTTAGCCGGTGAGCGATGTGGGAAGTCCTTTACTGCCGCAGGGGAAAATAAAGAAGAGGAGCTGAAGCTGATGCTGGACTGGGCGTCTGGAGGATTCCTGCCTACCGGACCTGATGGATTCACACCTCCTGACTGTATGTGTACCTTTATTGATCTTTGCTCTTCATGACCAGTGTTACAGGCTGCTTGATGTTGCCATGTGTGTTTACAACAAAAAACTGGACTCACATTTAGGCAGTGCATTTTTCCCGGTCTGGCCATTTGTTCTTCTGGCTCTATTAATGTTTTTATTTACCTTCTTTTTTTGTGAATAAGTGAGAGGATGCTTTATTTGTTAACAACCTGTGTTTCATCAATGAAACATTTTCCTGATTCTTCAAGATGCTGCTGCAAGGGGTGATTCTACAGACTCTTCCCTGTCAGACTACCAACCCCCAGCAAAAAGGAAATACGTTAATAAAAATAAAGCAAACATGATCGTAGTCACCCACAGCAGAGGTACGTAATACTTCGCTCTGCCTGGTCGATCTACACGGTCACGGCTCTTCTCTGTCCTGGCCCCACAGTGGTGGAATGAACTCCCCACTGATGTCAGGACAGCAGAGTCGCTGCCCATCTTCCGCCGCAGGCTGAAAACCCACCTCTTCAGGAAACACTACCCTGACCCTTCCTCTTAGCACTAGGCTATTTGTCTTCACTTATTTGCCTGGGCTCTTGTTTATTAGCTCTTGTTTATTTGATTTACTTATTTGTCTCACTTGTTTACTTAAAAGTAGGTAGCTAATGTTACTGCACTTTTACCGTAGCACTGGTTATGCTCTTAAATGCTTGTTTAGGAAGGAAATGCACTGATGATTTCTGGTGACTTGTAGTTCTCTTACCGACATATGTTGAATGCACTTATTGTACGTCGCTTTGGATAAAAGCGTCTGCTAAATGACTGTAATGTAATGT
>CABFOQ010049257.1:0-23286 GCA_900660455.1 Gephyroberyx darwinii | reverse complement strand
GTCAACTGGAGCCAAATACGCCCCCAGCTCCACATCGTCCAACCACCCTAGCCCACGCTCCTTTCTCCTGCCCTTCCTCCCTCTCCAGAAACCAATCACTAACCACTTCCTTCTATTTGTATCCCCTCAGCTGCTTCTATGTTTCTGTCATTTCAGCTGCCTAAACCGCACCAGTCTGACGCATGACCTCCTCCCCCACCACCACCATCATCACGGCTCCATCAGATATCCAGAAGGGTCAGATCTTCAGCCCGGGGGGTTCTCCTGTCGCCTGCCTGCCCCAGGGAGCTTCACCCTAGTACTGGATACCTCTTGGAGTCTACGCCAAACCTATGCACACGCACATTCTCTCATGTTGTTAATAAATTATTTTTATTGTAATCCTAGCCTCTCGTGATTGAACCAATAGAACATTTATGTATGTAAAACCTGTCTTTCAACAGGTGGGCTAACACCTATGATCAAAACTATATGCAATCCCATCACTTCCTATTCATCAGCTGAGGAGGGAAACAACAGAGTTAGACAGGGTTATATAGGAGCACAATATGACCACAGTGGCCCCATGCCTACAGGAAAGATGTATGAGAAACCAAGGCAGAATTGACATACAGTACTGTGGAACTGTAGCAACCATGCAGACAGACGATTACAGATGTTCATTGAAATGATTCACATCTTTCTGCCTCACACTCACTCACACACACACACACACACACACATCCTCTCTGTGTCTCTGATACCTTATTATATGCCATTAAAGCATGAACAATGTTTGTATACAATCACATTGCACAGACTGTGCTATAATTGAAATGCATTATGAAACTATAATGAGAAGAATCAATTGATTGCCATTCTAGTCTCCATTAGGGGGGTGGAGAGGAACAGTAGGTGGACAAACGGGGCACTGCTCCCCTCCCTGTTTTGGCAAAAGAGCCTCACCTGATTGCTGGTCTCACTAGTGAAGGTCGCCAGCTCTTCAGACAAACGGCACTGTACAGTCCATCTAGTTCTGTATAACAAGTTCCAACAGTCCCAGCCCTCAACTCCCTCTCTTAGTATCTCACTACACTATAAAAGCTCAATTACAGGCTTGGGCTCTTGTCTGTGAACCACTGCATCTTGACAGGGCACTTTGGTAGAATGTAGCAACACTAATTTCTAATTTGCCACTTGTTCAACAAAAATGCCAGAAGGATGCTAGTACAATGACAATGACATAAGGATTCTGCTTAGTTTGGAGACAGTTTAAGTCATTGTATTTGAGGAGCTATGAGGAACATTTCTAGGAAATCATGCATATTTTGATATCCATAATATTTATAAGCTATATAAGCTATATATATATAAGTTACAATATTACTCTTTGATCACAGTGACCAATACAATGTACATTTATGTATGACTCTGTTCTATACTTGATTCTGCCAGGCAGAAATGCTGGGCAAACATTCAGCTGTTACGTAGTGATGGCACATTGTAATTACCATTCTAATGGTGATTACATAATTGTAAATGGTAATTACAAATGGCCATGATTATTGACACTCTTTTCTAATACTTAGTTGCAGAGCCCAGGGTTTCCAGCAGCACTTTATAGGCAAGGCAGGATGCCTTAGCATGAATTGTCAGCCGCCTTGGCTGAGAAATTCCTGCAAAATCAAGATTTTATTGTTTTCATACAATTCACTGGGACCAAACTTTCCAGACCAAAAAGCATCACTGCAAGTAGAGGGGAGTATTATTTTTTGGGAGCAGCACATCCAGGTAACTTAACCTGCATTGTTTCATCATTGTCATTTTAACTTTCCTGTCAGTTTATCTGACTGACTGAGCAATCTTATTCTTAAAAACTCTTTCACTACATCACTTTACGTTAGCCAACCTTACCCTATATAACGTGGATACAGGGAAAATGTATCTAAATGCACGTTTACCTTCTATTTTAAGCTGAAATGGCTAATACAAAACTAATACAGCACAAAAATGTATTTTGGCCTGTAACTTTTTTATTCTCCATCAAAATAATTGATTTGAATTCTTCTAAATGGTGCCAATGATCATGGCCTCGGCCACAATTTTGAAACCATACACAGCATGTAAATCGATAGATATATGTGGGACAAACGAAAGTTGTTTCAATATCCAATTATTTCAGAAGATATTGTACATGATCTGCATAATATATATAATATGTGAAGGTGCTTATCTGATCTATGCAATGATTTTCCAAAATGGATGCAGAGCATTGCAATTTTCTGAAACTGAATTGCATTCTAATAATGATAACACACAAAGCACTGATGTTTAAAATATGTGTTGGAAAGAAAAAAAATCAATTAAAAAAGTACACCCAGAAATCTCCCGAAGTATATTTGAAACTGTGCCAAAGCATATAAAGACAAATTCATAATGTTAAACATGGTCTTAAGAATGGTAAGTATTGAATTATTGTAGCTTTAGGTATTTTTTCATGTAATTCGTTTCTGTTAAAGCAATTGACAGTAGCCTATAACAATTATCTGACAAGGATAATCTTGACTTAATGTGAAGTTGTACATTTCAAATAAAATAAAAAATAGTTAAGGATTCTGAAAAATATTTTCTTTTCAAAATTGTTAATATTATGCCTTCCATATCGACATGTTTGATATCAGGTATCAGACATATTTTGAGATTTTAGGGTGTAAAGTGGACTTCAAAAAACTGCTTTACAGTGTGGAACATGTTGTTCCATAGTGGTTACTATGGAAGTCAATGGGGAAATTGGAAATCAGACTCACTGAAAAGTGCAATGGATTTTCAGGCAGTTAGCGGAGTTATGCTATGTTATTCTTATGTTCTTAATAGTTCAGCCTAAATTTGTGTACTTGAACAAGTCTAAAGCCTCTTTTGAGCTGCTCGGTTGACAATGAAGAGGAGAATGAATTTTTGGTCACTATGATAGTACACATACTGATTTGGATAGGTGTAGATTTCTGTGCTACTATGAAATAGCAGCTCAATTTGATATAAAAGGTCAAACAAACATTTTATGTCTTTCATTTATGTTCAATGGAGAAAGTGTCTCTTTATGACCTCACAAATTTATTTTCTGGATTCTAACTTTTGTTGCCCATGTACAGAAATATTGATTGAATTGTCCAAGCCTATTGGAATAGATATGTTGGGTAGGATTTGTCTGTATCCCATATAGATCATTATTTCAACAAACATCAAATTTTAACTAGGCTTGAGTGCTTTGACCCAAAGTAGGCTATCCAAAATAAAACACAAATTGTGACTGTCACCATTCTTTATATAATTCACTAAAGGTACAAAGCAAATGTACTTCATTAATTCCGTATCTTTCCCTGTATTATTATGGAGAGTAAGTATGGTGATTTGGCCCTTATGCCGGCATTGGTAACTATTGAAAAATGGCCACAAGGGGGCCCATAGGCAAAACTTATGATGATCCTAAGATGTGTCTAAAGTTTGATACCTTTATCAGTCACAATGTGCACAATTATATCATTTGGCCTCTAAAATCTAAGTTTTAATATTATGTTCTAAAGTAATTCATTTTTGTGCATGTATACTCTAGGCAGTCTATCATTGTTACCTATCATACACTGGTACATCAAATAGAAAAGGACCTTAATAGGAAATGTGAGAAATGGGCTGTGTTTGTCTGAGGTCGATGTACCACTAGACATAAATCATTACCTCAGTTTAGCTTCAGGCAGTTGCACAGCCACATTCATTTGAATACTGTACATTCGCAAACTACTAGACTGTTAGCCAATCGATCATCAGCTCTATACATTCCCGAGGCTTGTTTGCTCTAAGAATATAAAGTAACTCCACTGAGGTTATTTATTATCAACCACAACATAACTGTGGCAGAAATGCCAAAAGGTGGTCTAGGATCAGCAAAAGACACTCTCATTATACAACACACATCCAAAGCATTGTGGGAGTGATATTTAGTCAGTTGGCAAGAATGAGAAACCAACTCTCTCTGATCAACTTTCTGAGAAAATGAGAACCCTGGCTAGTAGAAGAGTAGGAGAGACTGGAAGTAGATTGAAAGCTATTCACATCCATAACCCCATATCATCACCTACAATCACATCATCGCCCAGACACTTCCAGGTAGCCTTGAGCCCTCTCAGGCTTTATTGGTGCTGCTAGCCCAGCATCCATACAGTGAACCAAGCCTACAGCTCATACAGCACTTTTGATCAGTGCAAATTGAATGAGTATGATAAGCCAGTCAATATGTAATTTACCCCCCATATCCAGTTCAAAATATGGCTACACGGAAATAACAGCACTCAGGCTGAAGTCAGGCATTTCCATAATGATATACTTTTTCCCCTGCACTCTTTTGTTCTCTTCCAGAAAATAGGATCACTTTTCATGTAGGGAGCAAAATGTAGCCTACTCCCATTGCCTTCTTCACACATTGAGTGAGCAAATTGAAAATCTGTCAATCTCCAGCACACTGGTCCAGAGAGAAAATGTTTGAGTCTCACTGATAAATACCGGTAAACAGGGGGAGAAGTAAGTGGGACAAAGGTATTTAGTATAGCATATCCACAAGTAAAGAGTAAATATTTATTATGAAATATTAGGTATAGTTATTAAACTATATAATACATATCTAAATTTGTTTCTGGGTTCTGCTCAAGCTAATACATTTACATTAAAATCTGTTGTAAGAATGTTACTAAATGCACAAATGCTATGACAGTTGATTCCTGCACAACAGTGGGAAAATAAATTCCCAATGTATCATGCCTATTCAGATGTCTTCACTAGGCAGCAGAGAGGTCAAATTATTGACCTATAGAAACCTTCCAAAGGGAATTCAAGGTTCAGCTCCTACAACACCCACACCTGGGTCCCTTCACACACAGAGAGAGAGATGGAAAGAGATAGAGAGAAATACACCCCTTGATGTGCTGTGGTGGGCCTATTGCTCTCGGGAGCTGTGTTGGGCATTAAATCTGCCTGGGGATGAGAAAGAGTGGCAGCCTCTCAGCTAGGGGGCCTCAGAACACATTTTAAATTTCGTCGGGATGACATGTCTCGTCCACCTCTCAGACTGTGCTGACAAGGGTGACAGTTAGCCAGCTTTTATGAGTCCAACTTGAAGGTTGCTGAAAGTCGGTTGAAACTCAACAGTGCAAAGCATGGCAGTGTTTGTTTTTTATGGCTGCATGTTTCTTTACTTTTATGAAAAACTAAATTTATCATACATACATACATACATACATAGGAGACAAACAATGTAATATTAAGTGAAAACGTAAAGTAATACACTACAAAAGCATCCGTAGCATGCATTTTATGTATGGTAATAAAATACCAGACACAAAGCTGGAGTATTTATCACAAGGACTACAGTGATGGTACAAGGCAGAAAATGAATGTTTTGGACATAACAAATTGCTTGTCACCTAGTCATAGCAGGCTGAGAGAAGAGGCTTGAGATTAGGCTGTGCTATGTATGTATTTTTGTCCCTGGCTGAATTGCACGATGGTGCACATACAGTCATGATTGCAAGTTTGTGAACCCCTTGTGCAATTATAGACATTTTGAGTTTTACCATGCAATCCTTATTTAATCAAAATTTGCCTTTTCTTAACTGGAATGAAGGCTCTATATTTACCAATTTGATATGTTTTAGTGTAAATTGCGAATGTAGTAAAATTCAAATAGTTTAAAGGTAATTAGTGCAGGTGTAAAACAAACTGAATCTCCTCTTACATTAGTTAAATCAAAGTCAATAACTAGGTATGAAGTTAACCAGTCAAAGGTTTGTGTGGTACAGCAAGTGGACATCCTTCTAAAAAAAATAGAAATATTAAAACTGGCAAAAAAACAACGCAAGAACAACATCCAGAGATCCACTGCTGCATCTGATGTCACTGTGCAACCATCAACAAAAAGAAGAATGCTGAATAGAAATAGCATTCATGCAAGGGTAGCCAGGAAGAAGTCTCTACTGTCTAAAAACAATAAAGCTGCCTGTTTTAAGTTTGTTTTAAGTTGATTAGCTCTGTTAGGAGGAGTGGGCAATAATCCCTCAAGGAAGATGCCAGAGACTAATTAGTGGTTATAGGAGAAGTTTACTCCAAGTTATTGTTGCTAAATTACTGGATTAGTTCACATATTTTTTTTGTTTTCTTAAAATAAACAATGAAGGTATATTATACTTATTTGTGCATGTTCTTTATTTGGGATATCTTCATCAATATTTGTGCTTTAGAGAAGGATTTTTATAAGGTTATGTATCTATAATATATTAAATAATGACCATCCCTGTAGTGTTCACAAAGTTTCAAGTATGGCTGTAGATGTTAACATACTTCCACTGGTTGAAAATAATCTGTAGTTTGCCTCCTTCCTATGACACAATACCTATGCATTAAGCCACGGAGGCATAACGAGAGATAGAGATAGAGAGAGACAGAAGGAAGGAGGGGATAAAATACACATTTAAACCCAAGGACCAGTGGCACGTTGCACTATATTGATTCGCCATGATTGATTCTGCGGGGAAATCAGTGCAGGCCAATTTTACATTAAGAATTGATGTTCTTCTGTGTGGTATAAAGCACCACAGATACTGCACTCCTTCTATTAACTGCAATAATTGAAGGATAGAATCAACTAACATGGGAAGTGTATTCAGGGGGCGTCTTTGAATACTGTAGTACTTGGTAGTTGGCAAGGGAGAGGACAGGTGTTCAGGACCCAGCCATGTCCAGGGTTGAGAGGTCACAGCAGTTAGAAAGATGAATGAAATGGGGTGGAAATGCCTAACTGAGTGAACAGATCATTAAGATGAAATAGAAGAATGAGTCCAACCATGCCAGCCACCATTAACTGATCAGTGCTGAGACAGGGTTCTGGTGCTACAAGAAAACTCCACTGTGCATTACACAGTATTCAAAGTAAAGCCATATTTTTAATTAGGGCTATAGACAGTCTGCACATACTTGGAACGGTACACTATCAGGAATGTTGTACAGGTCTAAAGAATAGCACAAAAAGCCATTTTGGTAAGTGTTGAGATTACTGCTCCCTCATTTAGAGAATCATTGTGTAACTACGCAATAACAAAAGGCAAGAAAAAATAGTTTTAATAGAAATGTCACTATGAAAGAGGATAAGTAGTGGTTTACTTTTCTCAAGGTATAGCCTAACCAAATCCAATCATCTTCAAAGTAACTGTTCAGTTCATATCAATGATAGGCATACGTCTTACAATAGAACCTCCGATCAGTGTAGTAATTAGTAATTCAGTTTTTCCTGGCACAGAAAAGGGCTTTGGTGGTACTTTGGTTTTTTTGGCGGGCCAGCAAACACAATCAATCAACCCTCCATGCCATCAACATGGACCCTTGTTAGCCCCAAATAACTTTTAGTGATGAAGTGACTTGATCATATTTAGGTTATTATAGGAAAATAGTTAACCGGTTGGACAAAATATACAAAGCAAAGTTTAATTCAAGGCGTAAAACAGTATCTTGATTATCTTGAAGTTTTGATTATGTTATCAAGTGCATTTTAAGTGGCTTATGGGCTTTTCCTATATTCTAATTGTTTTATAGCAATTAACCAATATGAAACTTGGAAGTGAAGTCTGCAGGTACTTTACAAAGACCTGGCTTGACACAAGAGGGTTTGCCTACCATGACATTTTTGTCTTGTGCCCATCTCGTTTTAAAGCAGTTTTGCGCATCTCGCTGGATCCTGCTTGTTACGTTTACTTGACTTTTTCTGCATAGTGATAGTGTACAACAGCACACATTTCCGCTGCCCTGCTGGTCGGAGTGCTGTATAGCAACCAAAAATAGAATGTGGTAAAATCTCATTGAAAATGGTTCAAAATCATGTTTTACAGCATCAAATGATACTTTCCATTCTGGTGGCTTTTGTGGCTGCCAAAAAATTCTCTATGCAGGAAAAACCCTGAACCTTGTAAGTCAAGTATCAAGTTGGGCACTTATTGTTGTGGTAAATCAAAGAAATTGATTGCGAATCGGTGAAGAAAACTTGTGTTTTTGTTGTTGTGTTGATTGAACACAACTTGATTGAAAGCTAATGTGTAATAAAGTGTGTATAATAATATAGTAATGTGTATAATGCTGTTGCCTTTTTCAGATCTCTATGAAAACACAATAAATGATGAATCATTTCATTGTATTACTTACATCAAGGTGCACTGTGCAAATGCAAGGTCTCTCATTGCTGTATCTCAAGCCCATTTTCCATTCCTGCCTATGCAGTCTAGTGTTAATGCTGATGGAGTGCTGGATTAGTGTAGACTGGAAAGACGATGGCTGTGAGTGAGCTTCTGTGCTGTATGAAGCCTCATTTCCAGATGGGACAGGGATGATTTAGTGATGAGCGTAGGGGTCTTTAAAATGAGTCAGTGCTGAAAATGTAAGACACATCTACACACCCAGCCATTTGGACTGGGATGGCTGAGAGGTGAGCAGTGAGGTCCTGTCCATTTGGAAGACTGACAGCATAATCAGAGATGTCTTAATCACGTCTACTTGTCTCATTAATCAAAAGAAGCACCATTTCTAACTGTTATGCCTCTGTCCACCAATACACAAATGCATTACCATTAATAACTTGGATAACCTCCAATGAAAGTTCCTCCAATGATGAACAGTAAGAAATGTCTCTAAAGTTGTGAGGTGAGACTTCCACTTAATCTGCTGTATATTCTGTTTGTTTTTGTATTTGTCTGTTTGTTCGGAAACTTTTCAAATACTTTTTCTATCAAAAGATTGCTGAGGGCCGACACGTGGCCTTAATTTTTAAGATTCTGAGGTTCTACAAAGAATGACATTACTCACATGAATTAGCAATGATCATTTCTATACTCTTCAGAGACTATAACAAAGCCAAACCTGGACTGGTGAAATGGTGAAATGGTTATGCTTAGAACTTCATCATCTGAAAATAGTGAGTAAACATAGTGAATATGCCAGGTGTGACTTAAAGTCACATGAAACCAAGATTTTTGATGAATGGACTCAGAGAGATCACGCAGTCATCGTACGTTACGTAGTTTCTCAAAGAGATACCTATGTCGAGGAGGCCCAATAACCAACATCAGAGTTTTGTTGGCTCCGAGTTTAGGGACATCCAGCATTTGACTTTGGATGAACAACCCTAACCCTAACCCAATAAAGTGATTCTGATTCTTATTAACTGTCCCTTATTAAAGTCAACATCTTACTGGCCCCGGGCTATTGGGCAATCCTTAATGTTGAACCCTGCCAGCTCTACAAGTTTCTTCTCAATCAATCTGGGTTAACAGTTTACTGCTTGCTTGACTGTTCAAAGTTAATAGGTCTATATAGCCAGTCCTAAAAAAAACTATGAGCAATAAAACCATCTTAAGAGTGTCATCTCATCCTATAAGACACCAATATCCAAAAAATGAATCAATCTATTATGTAAACTAAATATTCTTTCTGCATAGTTTAATTATCGGCTGAAATACTAAAAAATTCAACATTTTGTCAAAACTCAATGTTAGCATGTGGCTATATTAAAGCTGCATTAGGCAGCTTCACACAATGGCAGCCCCAAATGGCAGTGAGAGGCAATAATATCCAGAAATCATGTCAGTAAACTGCACACAGTACACTTGAGAGAGAGGCAAAAGTTCTAATGTTGCTGAATCCAGCTTTCTCTGGACAGAGCACTTGCTCTTATGTTTAGGAGACATTTCGTATTTTGCTCTAAAGTTTCAATTTGTCACTTCCTGTGGGCAGAGATGCAGAAGATTTCCCAGAATTTCAATTGGGCAAATAATGAATCTACGGGGTCTCAATTAGGGGGAATGGGATACTCTTCTCTATCACAGCCCCACTTAGTGAATGAGGCTACGACAGGTGTATTTTTAAATAAATATCTTGCCTAGTGCAACTATACGTTATTAGGTAAAGTCCCCTCTGCTTCTCCCTTCCTTCAGCATTCCTGCACAAAAAATGATCAGTGGAGCTCCTACTTCAGGTTTTTATAGTTGCAGCCTCATCCTACTGTATGCAAAAAAAACAATTTGAGTTGATCAATTCACACCTGTCAACATTAAAACTTTGCTAAAATAACATAATGCATGTTAATTCAATTAAAACAGTAACTCAAGTGTGAGTTAACTTGCCATCCACCACCTCTGACTTCAGAGGTTTTTTGTTCACAATAATAACATGTAGTATCTTGAATAGTGTCTTTGGTGTAAAACAACATCTGGGTCATTAAAACTTGTTTTTCAACCACCAATGCAATGCTAACACGCTGATATAGGGGGAAAGTGGGCTGTTCCAATTATATTAACAGTACTATTAGTTAAGGCAGAAAATATTCAGTACAATGACGAGCCAGAGTTATAAGTCCATGCTGTCACTTTTTTCTTTTCTTAAATTAAAAGAAATTAGCAGGCAGCAGATGACACACTTGCCATTGTGAGCCTCCATGATTAAATATGGCAGAAACATTGCCGTGTGGATTTTTTTCAAAAACTTGAAAGTGTCAAGAATCTCGGAAAGTGAGCACTGGATCCTCCCTAATACTATCTATGGTAAAGCATAAGAGGGGTAGTAGAACAAATCATTTTGTGCACTTTCAAATACAGTCCACTACCAGTAAGTAATTTCTAATGGCATGCATCCCAACCAAACATTAAAATATTGTGAAAAATGCATTGATCAGATAAATAAGCAGTAACAGTCAAACATTACTCTTTTAGCAATTTGTAATAATGATATGAAAGTAAATGGTGACATTCAACATGAAAGGCTGAAAGCCATTGCAATATCTTTAGTTTGCATACAAGGCTTGCCTCAATAATTTCAAACAAACTAAACCGATGCCATTTGGCAGTAATCAAGTTTCCATTGAATAATTCAGTCTTTGAATTTGGACATCACATGACATCTACTTTGTTGCTGGTAGACAGTGATAATCTTTTTTGTAGCGTCAGTCTTCAGCCATTTCCCATCCCCAGGTGTAATTTGTTGTTTATTTTCTAATGACTTTCTGTCCAACTACCAATTGTAGAACCCTCCATTGCTGCCAAATCCCTACCACACAGCTGTTCCACAAAGATTAATACAAAGCAATGGAAAATATAACAGATAAAGTAAATAGAGTAATTAGGCTTAGTCTACAAAAAAACTGAAAGTTTGTTTTATGTACCGTGATAAGATGAAATCAAATTCTGTTGGGCTAGAAAGAGCATGCTTCATTTTAAAAGGGGCAAGAATAATTCTTCTCCGACAGAATGAATCTGTGATCACAGGTTAGTCACTCGATGTTGCCGCTTCTACAGGTATGTGGTTAGAGTAAACACTGGCTAATCAATTCCACCTCACTGTGGATAGATCATTGTCTTACAGTAGAAACGTGACCTGAATAGTTCTAGTTTGTTTCATACTGCAATATGCCAGGCTCAGTTAGACACAGAGAAAATGGATTAAAGCAATATCACTAACATCACAGGAAATATGTTCAACAAAAAGGAATAACCAAAATCAAGGCAAAGTGTATACTGTACAGGAAGATACACTAGGTCTAGGTCAAAGGACATTTCATTGCATTTGAGTGTGCAGGTGTCAATACACTGTACGAATACATGTACTTGTTAGCGAAAGTAAGTGTAAAAGATAGTAGTTGCAGTTATTTCTTGGTTTCTGTTGTGTGACTGATTAATTACATTATGTTGGCATCATTAATTATTCCCATGCTGTTATTTGAACTTCAATACCCACAGTGAATTTTGTTGAGAAATGACATGACCATATGTTGTTTGTTCACATACCACCTCTGAACAACAGTAATTAATCAAATTAAGCTGAAAAAGCAAGGCTGACAAATTATCATGGCACAGGGTCATGTAAGAAAATCAAATGAAAACAAATTGAGACTTGGTAGACATAATATGCTTGAATGGTCATTGGATGAAACAATACTACATTTAATGTGAGGAAAAAGATCACACACATATATTTCATAGCTGGCATTTTAAAACCCAAAAAAGAAAAAAAAAAAGTTTGTGTTGTGAAGACTTTTTCAAAGTAAAAGTAATATTTTCAAAGTAAAATATGTCTTCTATATACTAATATACTATATATACATTAATCAATTAAATTTGGCTCTGTCTTTACAATTTTGCCAGGTAGTTCCACACTCATAATCACAAAACAGTATCTGAATAAGGTATTCAGGTATTGACAATAGAATTTAAGTAAGATTTTACTGTTCCATATAATAAAATGACCATAATATATTGACTCGGTTTTGATAGAGTTGTTGATTAATACTAATAGGTCAACGATCACTTTGCCAGGTACTGAAATTTCTGGCTTTCAAAAACAAAGTGTACTGTCCACACCCTGTATTGGAACAAACCACTCCTCGCACCTCCCTTGCATTTTCAACTGCTAAAAGATGGAGGACGGTGCTACAAGTGAGGGACCATGCTTCTATTGGATAGCTTCTCTAATTAGCTAGCTTACTTATGCTATTGTGAAAATGTGACTTTATTGTATTTGTTAATTACAGGCTAATGTAAACAACTAAAGTCCATGCCAAGTATTGATGATTTATGGTTAATTAAGATTCATGGATAGTAAAAATGGAAAAAAGTGTTTTGAGACAGAAAAGGGTAAAGATACAGACTGGATTTTAGAGATTGGAACATCCTGTGTCATGAGCCAACTAACCTAACACTAGAGAAGAGAGCCTTTAGCAGAAGTGATATGAGGAGACTGGCTAGAGATGAGGAGAACTAAGGAGACAAAAGAAACAGTGAGTTAGTGACGGAGGATATGGTGGGTTGGAGAGACGACTGCCCTAGCTACACAGCTAAGTGATTAACCCTGTACTGGTGAGAGATGGTGAAGGGGAAAGAGAGGAGAAAGAGTGACAGGAGGGGAGTAGAGGAGTGGGACACAGGAACTGTCAGCGTTGCTTTAGATGGCAAAGAGAAACGCAGGCTGACAGGTGAACCCGAGAGCATTGACCGGCCTGCATCCAGCTGTCAGTGAGAACTCATCTGGCACCAGCAGAGCCTACGTGTCAACCAGGACGGAGGACAGGAGGAGCCCTGCATATGGCTGCGCATGTACAGCTGTGGCCCAGCCCCACATTAAGCTGCTTTAATGAGCAACATGTAACAACAACACAGGACACAAGGACACAGGCACAGTACATCCTTGTTGTCTCATATTGATGAAGGATGACTTCATGGGTATTGCTTATTATCTGCATTCAGTTCTAGTGAACTAGTAGACTTTGGTGATATGTTGATCCATGACCCACAGTTCATGCAGTCTGACGTTAGGTGGGTTTATGATCGGAAAATATTATTTTGATTTGAGGTGGATGGATGGTGGGTGGGCAAAATGGAAAAAAGCTTAAATGTATTCCATTTTTGAACACATTATTGTTCTAACGGTATTGTATGGGAGGTGCATCCGTGGAAATGATCACCTCAATTTGCATGTGTATCACTTTACTTTGTGTCCTGTCACTATGCATCTAAGCCTTTTGAACACATTTGCCAAGCATTGAAGAGTTCATTATTTGTTTGTGCAACTATGGCAAAACCATAGAACAAGCTGATTTTGTTTATGAAGCTGTTTAGCCTCATGCTTGACAGCTCCTGGCTGAGTGTGCACTCATTTTGCTGACTCCCTAATTAGGCTGCATACGCACAGACACTCATATAGAAAAGCATTTAATTTCAGTTAAGTTTATTACTTCTGTATTGATCATAGTGCAAGGAAATGAAATACAAGGTGACCAACCTAACCAAATATGACACATATAGAATTATAATTAGTAGAAATTGGGGCTCATAAATTTGGTAAGATATAAACAACACCCTAGTAAATGTAGGCTTTGTTATTCATAGAGCACCCCTGTCAACAATGTGATGCAGGAATTCTAATTTTAAACTTACTTTCTGGAAGCCATGAACAGGTCTGTGCACTGTGGAATTCAAAAGACTAGTTTTAGTTAATTCCTGAACATTCCTCTACCACATAATATAGCTAGATACAATTGTGCACTGATGAAGCAATAAAATAGAATCACAAGCTAGTTTACTGCCCTATAGTGGGGAATAAGATGCCAAATGTAGCAGGAGAAAGTATTTCAGTGGCAAATTCACCCTCAAGGACAGCACTGTGTCCAATGACCACTGGACAACAAATGGGAACGTGTTGCTAGAAATATACTGAGTGGTAATAAAACAGAAAAAAAGAAAACGCCGCCCCGTTGATAAGCCTTTTAAGTTTGTTTAAGATGTCTCTGTGTAACAGGAATAAAACAGGAATAAAGCAAATAGAGGCAATATTATGAAGACATTCTACTTCAGAACAGTATAAAAGTGGACAAAAACAGGAACCAAAAAAGCCAAAAGAAAACAGCTGATCCCAGCATCTACCACCAGTGAGCCGAAAGTGCTTTCAATAATAGTCGGCTCCAGAAAGAGTAAAACCAATACTTTGTATCAACATACACTACAGAGACCTCCCCAGCCTTCCACAACTGTTGGCTGTTTCATCATGTTGTGCTCAAGGGATACATGCTCCTGATGCTGAGGTGTAATGAAAGACTCACCATCATCCTCTATAATACCTATCTACTGCAAAGCAGTGAGTGTGCACACTTTCTGGACCGCTATCAACCACATTGCTGCACAACTGTAAGATGGCCTGTTTGAGCTAGTTGATTGGTAGCTGCAGAACCAATGGTGTTTTAGTCAAAGCCAACAGTCTTGTTGTCATAGAAAATGAATAAACTGTTCAAATAGTGAGTGATAATAGACAAACAACTTTTTCACTCTCTTGAGTTGACTCTCTCACAGGCCAAAAACTAAAAGCAAACTGATTGCTTTACTGAATTACCCCAAATATTGGCCAGCAATGAGGGGTGCTGCTAGGAATTCTGGGCCTCTTGACAAGATGGGACACTGAGCCCCTCAATCCTGATGTGTCTAATTTAATACACTAGCCCTGCACCTCTCTGAAGGCCCTCTCCAGGTGCACTTCCCCTTTTCCCCCTACTAGCATCCCTGCCAGAAATCACCAGGTCAGGCATTTTTTGCATATCACAGGGTTCGACTAGGATTGCCCGATGGCCCAGGGCCACTAAGAGGTTGATGTGGGCCAGTTAATTGGTCAGTCATTGGCACAAACAGGCCAGTGCCCAGAAAAATATGCTTCTGGGCCTACTATTTTTCACCCAGTGATAAGCATGATCTTTGCCTCTGCTCTGTCACTGGCCCACATTCCTTTCTGTTGTACATATTCTGGCCAATCAGATTTGATGCCACCTCAGTGTGAGGGGCTAGTGTGGAATGGACCTGGCGGCAGCAACTTCAAGCTACGAGGCAAAAAGGAAAAACAATTTCTGTCATGCTGGAACCAACAGTTTTGGGTGGAAAATGACAAATCCATCCACACAATGCTTTCAAAGTGTCTCAGAGATTTCCAAATAAAGTGGATCGAGGAGGGTCATTTTATAAAGGATACGCAAATTATCGTTTATATACCCTCAATGCCAGGATAAGAACCAACAGTATCTAGCCAGTGTGTTTGCAAAGCGAGTTGATAACCCATCGTCAGGCCCACTTAATTTATTAGCAAGGTGGATGAATGAAGAGATGTACCCACGACAAGAGAAATAGAAATAATAAATAAAATCCATAACTAAAGCAATTGGGTAAAAGCAAGTTTAAACAGGTATGTCTTCAGTAGTGATTTAAAATAGACCGAGGAAGCTAGCCTGATCTCCTCAAGAAGTTTATTCTACAGTACAGGAGCCATACCAGAGAAGGCACCATCCCCTTTTGTTTTTAATCTGGACTGGGGAATAGCCAAGAGTCCCCTGCCTGAGGATCTCAGGCTGTGGGTAGGTTCGTAGGGGACTAAAAGTTCATTGTAAATTCATTCAAGAGGATTTACACTCATTTAATCTCATCTTTTCTTTGTGTTATGGTAGTGACAAATACTTGGAAAGGAAAGAAATTCTGGAAAATTCTGAAAATATGTAAAAATCTGTGACTGTACCTTTAGTAGATTTGTGTATCTTAGACTTGGACTAACACATATATTCTTTAAAATTGGGGAAAATAGAATACAAATTTGAAGATTTTACAGGAGGTAGAGCGGGTCGGCCTCTATTCAGAAGACCGGCGGTTCGATCCCCGGCTCCTCCAGTCCGCATGTCAAAGTGTCCTTGGGAAGATACTGAACCCCAAATTGCCCCCGAAGCTGCGTCTTCGGTGTGTGAATGTGTATGAATGGTTAGATTCCCCTGATGTGCATGGTGGTACCTTACATGGTAGCCCCTGCCATCAGTGTATGAATGTGTGTGAATGGGGTGAATGTGAATGTATTGTAAAGCGCTTTGAGTGGTCAGAAAGACTAGAAAGGCACTATATAAGTACAGGCCATTTACCATTTACAGCCCCCCCCCCCAATTTGAAATGTTTCTGTAGAATCATCCATATCGTGCTCACAGTTGTTTGTATAGGTGTAAATATCATGACAAATCCCATGCTTATTTATACAGGTTAACCCCCGTGCCACAGATCAAATACACATTTTCTGTCCTGCCAGCTGTGTCTCAGGGGGCTTTCACCCCAGGATAACACAATCAGACTCAGCAAATCTGTTTACCCAGGTGAAACCACCATCTGGCAAATAGATGTGTGCCAGCAGGTACTTCATGCTAACTTATTAACTTCTACCTTGCATTCAACCATCGATTGTATGAGGGATAGTTAAACTAAGAAGTGACTGCATTACAAAGGTTATTAGCTTTATGCTCATAGCAACATGAGTGGTACAAGGTCTTCTTTCCAATGCTGAAGTCACATTGGGAGGTCAAATGTGATTCTGCAGTTAAACAAAAACACTTGAAAAACAACTATACAGCAAATCTTTCATTTACGTTTATTGGCGAATATATGATTAGACAACAGAGAAAAATCAGAAACACTGCTTAGCTTTTAACCAGTCAATAAAAATAAATGAACTGATATTTTAACTTCCTGTTATCATTCTGTACTGTTCTGTAGTGACTTACTAGCCAAGTATGAGCTTTTTGGTTAACCAATGGTCAGTCTAAAAAACATTTCAGTAATTACAGGGATACAGTCTGGAATCATGCTCAAATGACATGAGCATGACTGAATCAATTATCAGTTGAATGTTTAATTATTTTGTTAAAATGACAAAATAAAGCTCTATGTCCCTCCTGAAAGTGTATAAATAAATGTATACATCACATTCATTGAATTTGACATTTTGCGAAAAAGTAAATACACTGACTACACTGTGTTAAAACATGGTATACACAACATTATTTTAAGTGCAAACTTTTTATTCATCAGGCCCATAGTGTTTGGGGACCAAGACTATCTAAATTTGTGGGTCTTTCAAATATGAAAACAATTGTAAAGGTAAAAAAATAAGTATAGTAATAGACAGCTGCCCTTTCTTTTTTATTTCACCAAGTAGTGCCATTGAGATTAAAAATCTCCTTTCCAATAAAAACCTGACCAAAAAGTGGCATTTAGACAAACATAAAAGTTCCAGACAAAACAGCATACAACAATGTACACAGTTTCAATATTCCTGCTTTCACTCTGTTGAGGACCAACAGGCATAGATGGCTCAAGAGACTCTTAGGGCATACAAACTGCAGCCCCACAAATGGCACTATAATCAATAGCTTCCCAGGCCACTTGTTAAAAATGCTATTTCCATCTCCAAGTCGCTGAGAGGGCCCCTTCACAGGGGAGAGCCACATATCATTCTCTCCACACGACTGGTGGGATGAAAAATAGGGGACCACTGTCACTGACCAATATTGATTATGAGTGAAAATGTGATCATTTTGTATTAACTCGCCCCTAGGAGCCCTGTTCTGTCAGGTTTGCTGGTGGAAATTAATGCTTTCATATCATGCTTAAGAAAAATATGGGTCGCTGCTCATTTTGCCCTCCAGACAAAGAGGTATATGCCAATCACAGGAACTTAATAGCTTTCAGAGGAGAACATGATGATATGAATTAGATTAAAGCCATTATTTAACACATTTTTTTCCTCCTTTAAGGATATTTATTATTGCCTCTGACACCACTTTAATGAAGCCTTGGACTTGGCATTTAAAATATAAATTTCTGATGATTAGAGTTGTCATTGTTAAAAAGAGAAAGAATGTAGAAGAGGGAGGGGCTTCGCTAGCCAATTGAAATGCCTTGTTCTCATAGGTCTAGATCAGGATAATGGTGTCTATGTAGAACAATTTCTTAATCAGTGACACTGACTGAATTCAAACCCACGAATGGAGAGGGAAAACATTAAAATGGACATTCAGAAATCCTGGGTTGGGGGAGCTCAACTACATATTAATTTTAGATATTTTTGTGTCTGAGCCATGACATGAATATTCCCCCTTATATCCTAAGTCCAAACAAGACGTAGGCACAGATGCACATTCTGCACAAGTACACCCGCAATACAGCACATGTAATACAGCACACACATAATGTACACCAAAGCAACTTCATTCACTTCTTTGTTTCACTTCAGCATTTTCTTTCCAAAGTGCAGCATATGTAAATCATACTGCAATAAAAGAAAATGAAATGAAAAGAAAGACTTTGAATATAACTATGTCAGCATGACAGGAGGATAAAAGAAGCAGCAAAGTAATTTTGGATGCAGCGTGACTGCCCCTCACTCAGCCCCTTTTTAGCGGGGCAGTGGGTTTTCATAATTACAACATAGCCTACAGACAAATGCACAAACCTGGGCTACTCAGTGCTTATTGAGGGCGCTTTTCCACAAGAGGCAAAATGTCATAAATACTGCCCTATAGGAAAATAGCCTGTGGTGTTTTATTACTTCGAGAAGTGTTTTTTTCCCTTTTCCTATTGAAAATTCAATAAATCTGTACCAATCCTGTCACGCTTTCACACTCCAACTGCCTCGTGCAGCTTCCCCTTGAAGGCATTTTGTCCCAATCTCAGACACTGCCTAGACAAGCGATGGCTACAGCGGTGATATTACACTCACAGTGTCATATGCAACAGACCTTATCTGGCCTCATAAGCACTTCTATTCAAACAGTAATGCATTAAACATAGAAAAAAAGAGAGAGGCAATATCTTCTGTTTGTTTCAGAACACAATCCATATGAAAAATGTAATATATTTCTTGCAGATGGAGATATAGTATATAGTGGTCATCCTCAAAATATTAATGAATCTATTAGAATGAATGTTGATGGAAACATTTATATTTTTTTGTCATTAAGCATCTTCTCAATTTGAAGAGAAGCAGAGATGTTCACTGAATGTGTTCTTTAGAAACAGCATGAAACAATCAACAGATTGTAGATGATAAAGCTTGGGAAGGGAAGGGGGGAGAAGAGAGCGAATGTCATTTTTGAGAGTTAAATTATTATTCTCCTTCTACCTGTGAAGGCTGGGTGAAATTGTGTTGGAGTGTACACGGGTGGAGGTGCTAGCTCTGACAATAGTCAGGTATATCAACTGCACCGCCATAATCCTTCTCAGACTGCTGGGGAGCCTGCAGTTGTCAGGGTGCCACTCCATACAAATACACTGGATTACCCAGAGTTCCTGGCAACGACAAACAGATGTCACTGAACACCACACTGTCAATTTCTCAAGACAGGTGGGAATCGCTCTCCAATCTGTAGTAAATCAGGGGTGCAAGTGAATTACATTCAGACATGCCTGTAGGGGAAAATCCACTGTCTTTTTATACTATCATGTTCAGTAGAGGGGTGAAAGTCATGTTACCATTAAATACCCTGAAGAGACATGTGGTAATAGTGATTTAACTCTTCACGTTTTAATTGGTCCCATCCATCAATATCAACTCTAAAAACATGTAAGTGATTTCATATCATAGGAACCCCAGAAATCTTTATCTCACCCATGGTCCAATCCTACAGCATCCCAGGGCCAAGTGCCCAGTAAGTCAAAGCGCTCAGTCAGGCCCAAGGCTTCATTGGCCAGAGGGATTATACTGAGCAAGGTCTCTATCAGACACTCACTAGCTGGTGTAGCATAGTCATGTCTCAGTGACAGAGAACCTAGCTATCCATGTGTAGCTCATGAGGCAAAGGATAGGCTAGGACATCTTGCCCCAAATTGACACCAATGAAGCTCTGAGATCTAAGATCTGTAGGTATTTGCAGGAGTCAGGAGGTAACATGGTCAATGAAATTGCTGAATTGCTTGACTCAGCTAGCAAAAAATAAATAAATAAAAATGGTAGGTTGTTTGTAAAGTCTTGGCTTAGAACAGAAGAGGAACCTCTACAATGACAACACTATCAGCCACTCACCAGAATCTCATGAGCCCATCACAATCTGTGACAATGAGTTCTGGCCAAGAATGTCAGGCATTTTTTTCAATGCCTTTTTTCTTTTGGCTTGGCATGCCATGAAGTAAAGGCTAATTAAACAATCAAGCCCACGGAGTCCCATTCCCCCTCTGTCCTATTGACTTTGTCACAGCACTCATCCTCTCCCCAGTATAAAGTCCCATGTCTGATGCCAGCCTGGGAGAAGGGTTGTTGTCACACACTGTTTGTCCCCCTATCTCTCTTCGTCTCTGTGAGCACAGAGTCAGCATCAAAGCAGCAGGCACACTGTGAGCTCAGAGAGCAAACCAAAGCTCTGAGTGTTGAGTGTAAGCTAAATTGCTGAGTGTAAATATGTCTGAAGTTGTATTGCGGAACTGAGGCTCTAAAAATGTCTTTAAAATATTTTCACTTGATGTAGTTGATGCAATAAAGTAACAGTTTTGACACAGCACTAACTGAAATACTTGTGCAAAGATATATAGGACCTTGCATATAGTGCAGTAAAAGATATGTATTGTTACTGAACTGTGTAGTCTTGTTACATTAGCTTAGAGTCAGTCTAGGTATTGGCCGATGGATACCAGCCTGTTTGTCTGTGTGAAATAGCATGTGTCTGCTAACGTGTGTAATCAGTGTTGAGTGGGGCTGTATGTGTGTGCTGGCTGTATGTCTTCCCTGCTCCATTCAGGACCCTGGATAGCCGATCTGGGACGTGGGTGCTGGACTCTGGCAATCTGCAACGTGGGTGCTGGCCCCTGGTGATATGGAGTACTGATGCCGGCCAGGTCAAAGTAGGATGTGGTGCCAGACCCGGCTGGCGTGAGACGCAGGATTTTATTACCAGATCTATCTACACCAGTCTATTCAGCCCCTGTCCGACTGAGGACATTGACCTATATGGCCTGCATTACATACGTCGGACCATAGGGCCCTGACTGACCATGCATTCTGATCTAGTCCAATGAACTATATAGACAGAACTATATAGCTATATTTTGTCCTGTCATCTAATGCACACCCAACTGTCCGGGATGGGATGCCACACTGAATTGCCGCACCCAAGGTTTCTTCCATTTTTCTACTATAGGGTCACCTGTCTCAGGTAAATGGATTCCACATTTTTAAAGCCCAAGTGTGTTGTCTTTGGTAAATTCAGCAATTTGACAAAGGGGTCAAATTCGTAGGAGTAGAGAAAGGGGGGAGCATGTAGCCCTGCAGTGTACCAATGCTCACAGATAGGGAAAGATAAGCACCCAGTTGTATATGCCTCCTGTCTATCAGGAAGTCACAGATTCAATGGCAGATAAAAGGGGTTACTTCTAAGCTTTTTGGTTTGCGGTGCAGCAATGATTGATCTGGAATGATTTTGTTGATCAAAGTCCACAAGCACAATCCTGACATAAGAGCCAGAGGTGTCAAGGTGTTTCAAGATATAGCATAGACCATGGTGACTATGACATCGACTGAATGTTTTACCCTGTAGCCAAACTGCAAGGGTCAAGAAAAGCCAAACCATGGCCCAATCCCATTTCTTATTTTTACCCCTACCCCTCGTTTTCGAGTGCCCCTCGCTTTTCAACTTGCCCCTCGGAACAGAGTTACAAGGGGTAGTGGTTGAAATCTTCCCCCATTTCAAGACCCTAATACGTCATCACGTCGATGGCGTTTATGTAAACAGACGCAAGTTTGTTGTCGGACATTACTAAGGCAATAATGGTATTATCACAATGGCATTTGCCCTTTATCTGATGGAGATAGTATAAAAGTATGGACGCTCGCATTCGTTCACAACTTATAAGTTCCACGCTATCAATCGATCAAACAAGTCATCAAATAAAAAAGAACACTGCTTCATTACCAGGCCACTTCATGGCAGAATAACGTTAGTGGTGCTCTGTAGGCTAGAAACCCGTGCTCCTAAGGTTACCCTGCCAGTCTGCACTGACATTAGAGGAGCGGTAATAAGTGCAGCAACTTCGCTGCTGGACTTTAGTTATATTTCGGGCATCAAAGGGGGAAAAGCGACATGGAAATATGTCAAAATGCGGGACTGTCATACACAAATCAGCCTTAAAACAATGTTGTAACGATCAGCATACTAGCAATTTTTTGTTATGCTTGTTATAAAGAAAAGGTCTATAATACATTGAAACGTCATTAAACTAAGATAATACGATGGTTATCATAATTTTTAAATCTTTATTAATGAAGAAAGTATTACATTTGATGATTGTCGGAGATTTCTAATAACACTCGGTTTTGAGTGTGCCTCTGAAAAACCTCCACACTTCGCCCTACTCCTCGATCCCAACAAGAATCGGGACACCCTTCCCCTAAGTGCGAACGCGCAAAACAGAAGGGTAGGGCTAAGTGGTAGGGGCAAGGGGTGAATTGGGATTGGGCCCATATGTCCAGACATGTGTACTATGAATTTTACATTCCATCAGGATGTTTTATACACGTACTGATGTAATAAAGATTTAGCATGTCTGATTAGATTCAAAACATCTAAAAGCACAGCTACAAAAACACATGTATCATAGTGATGAAAAAATAAAAATATATAATTCAGAGGAATGCATTTAATTACAATAATACTAAAGGACAATATTACCCAGCTCATAAGATTATTTGGCTTAGTTCTAATCTATGCATGGTCTTATACTTGGGTACAGCAGTCACCATTAGTACAAGACATGTTGTCCAGATGTGTTTATTTTGCTCTTCATGTAAGTGTGACCACAATTACTACATCTCCCTATCAACTGTCATGGTTACTGCTGCAACACACAGTGGTCGGAGACCACACCCTGTCTTTCTCAGCAGTGGCAGTGAGTATGCGCA
>CABFOQ010049256.1:0-20335 GCA_900660455.1 Gephyroberyx darwinii | reverse complement strand
ATACGACATTTGGATCGGTCAGTTTTGTTATTGCAGGTCTAGAGGGTCAGAGGCGACTGGTGTGGTCGGGTGAGAGGTCAGAGGTTAAAGGTGAGGTTGATGCTCTCCCCGGCGTTGATGCTGACCGTCTGGGTCTGCTGGTCTGAGTCCGGCAGGCCGGCGGTGACGGCGTAGGTCCCCGGGGAAACTTCGATGCAGAAGTCCTCGCCTACTGCCGACGCACGGCCCTGAGGACGGCGGGAATTTCAGGAAAAATATGAAGAAATGTTGAAAATAAACTTAATTGCTTCATCCGAGCAGCCTTCAAAGAGTAAAAGTGTCAGATTATTGTGGTGTTTTGTAGTACAAAGGCCTTACGTGTTTCCTGGTGGGCGGCGTCATCCTAGTCACTGGGTGTGTGTGGAACCTGGACACATGGGTCCTCTCAGTGTCGCTGGGCTCGCTGCAACCGCCTGACTCATAAAACTTCTGCAACACAGACAGCAGAATTCACATTTTCATCATCATGTTTCATAACCATGTTTGATAACCATGTTTGGGTGAAGCAGATATGCCTAGGTCACCTCTCTCCAAGTTCCTTTCATTTCAATTGCGTTTGAAAAGGACCAAAATGCCCCAAAGAATCAGATGAAGAGTGAAACAAACGCCCTCTGAAAAACCCTGATTCAGTAGAGGCAAGGTGCAAACTATGTCTGAAACAAAACACAGAACCACCATCTGACCTGGCACTGATAGGTCGTCTGTGCCATGAACTCTGCTATGGTTTCAAAGGCATCGTCGAGGTCGGTGTGGGTTCTCTGAAAAGTGACAAGAGCATGAGAACAGTGAGAAGATGAGAGGAACAGAGATGCAGGTGAAATATCCCAGTCACTGCAAGAACGAGGGGTTATTATACCAAACACAAACCTTGACAGGGATTTGTGCATCTTCATCCGTGTCATTGTGGGTTTGGGATGGACTGGTGCTGGTCCAGTCTACGCTCCGCCTCGAGGCCCGCTCCAGCACCTCCAGGCCCAGGATGGCCGAGCGGCGCAGGGAAGACTCCAGCCAGGCTTGGCTTGCCATGAACAGGGTGAGTCAAACTCAGGTTACCTTCACCTGAGAGTAAGGTCAGTAAGTAAACCTTTATTTATACAAAAGATTAAGTTACAAAGGGTTTTACAATAATGGAAGAAGGTAAAAAGATGGATAGACAATAAACAATACACCCCCTATAAAAGTATAACATTACATTTAGAAAAGGCCAGTGAAAATACATTTGTTTTAAGGGTGTTTTTTTTAAAAATTCAGACTGATTTTTTGGACCAGCCTCCCTCAAAGCCTTAGGGAGGCTGGTCCAAAGTTTAGGGGCCACGACAGCGAAGACACGAACACCTTTAGTTTTTAGCCTCCACGTCGGAACAGTTAGGTCCTTATAGTGGCATAGGGGCAACTCTGTTAGATACCAAGATGCCTGACCATGTAATGCCTTGTAAGTTAAAACCAGAGCTTTAAAATGAATTTAACTAGGAGCCAATGAAGAGAGGCCAGACTCGAGGTGATATGGGACCTGGGTCTGGTTCTGGTTTAGAGCCTCGTGGCGGCATCCTGTGCTAGTGCAGACTGGCTGAGACAGAACAACGCATTACAGTAGATACAGATTCTCCAAATCTTTTGAACACAGGGCAAAAGACATAGCATTTTGACGATTATTCCCGTGGGATGCATTCATGTCCCATGGGAATGTTGTAAAAGCAGCGCGCATGCGCGAAGTTTAACGCCCACAAGCAAACAGGTGTTATACCACAATTTGTAACCAGCAAAAATGTGTTTGACATGGCGGTGTGTCACGCCAGGGAAGAAAATGACAAAATCATTTCGTTCTTGTGGATTGTTTTCCTAACGCTAGCTTTTCAAACGGTTCAAAAGCATCTCAGGAGGATTACTAGGAATGAAAGTAATCTACCTAATCTACCTAGCTTGTTTATGCTGATTATCTCAAACCACTCGCGCCCGTTGACTCTACCAGGAAGTTGGTAAATAAATAGCAGTTAAATTCGTCTGCTTGTCATTTACTAAGCGCATTTCTTCAATGATAGTTTCCAACACACGCCAAGCACCAAACGAGGACACACCGTCAGGGGGAAACACATTTTTAACCGGTTCAGATTTTGACTCAACAGCTAGTTTGTCACTATTGAGTGCTTTATCTTCTAAATAGACAATCTTTGCGCTCACCTGGTCCGCCAGGAGGTTGAACGATGACATTATAGTACAGAAACACGTCACTTACTGGAAACGTGAGGTCACAGTACATTTCTACCGCGTATAGAATAACGTCAACAGAACAACTCGGGTGGAGATTTACCTGATGACTTGGTCGGAGAGTCGTATCGCTCCACTAACAGACCACTAACACACCACTAACAGACCCCTAACACACCACTAACAGACCCCTAACACCGTCAGACTCATAGAAGATCTTCGATAGAATATAAGTAAATGCTTCTTCACAATAATTACCTTTTTGAGAGCGACCCATCCATACATTCTCATATCTGGCTTGCCGTGTTTGTTTTGCACTGACAGGATATCCTGCATGCTAAACCCCGCCCCAACCAACCACACACGCACGGGCACGGGCGCGCGCGCGCACACACACACAGAGGACCCACACTCCACTAAGGGTTGCCATCAGTACATTAGAAGTGATAAGTTGGTAGACAAATCAGGTTTCCTACTCAGTTTCAATTTCAAGGTTTTTTTTAAACTGTATTTGAAGTTTTTGCATGGCATCTCACTCTATAGCTGAGGATTATCCTTCACAGCAAGTGTTAAATGTAGAAGTGTATTGCAACTTGACATTTCGCCAATTTTCTGCTATTCACACCCCATCACTAGAAATTATGACGATGTATTTTCTGCAGAGGAACCAAAAGGACAATGTGCATGAAGCATTTCACCCAGCCAGTTTGGCTCAGACCCTTTATCCTGGATCCAGCCCCATGTATTTCCAGTGTCACTCATTGACCGTATAACCATTGATTGGTGCATGCCAATAACTTATCCAAGCAATTTGGAGAATCCAGGTCATCTTACAGTAACATAAGTGCATGGATGGCGCCAACAGAAATGGACCCCGCTACCCCTGGCACCGTTACCTGTTCAGCTCTATAGCACCAATGCCTATAAACATGTCTTGACCTTAATTGCATGCCATAGCTTATGTGGTAGATTTTGTGTTAGCATAAGGCTACTGGAATGGCTAAACCTCACCACACTTCAGTAAACGCTGCACTTCAGGTACTGTGATTGCAAATATCTCAAAAGGTTTGAAACAAATCCTGGCAGTTGCTCATTAATAAAAAAGCTCAGATGAAAACAAAACTGATATACAGTGGAAGTCATTTAAATCAGCCCAGAACACAACAGTTCCCATTTATACATTTTATTTTTGCAAAAACATGGAGAAGCATTATGCAGTCAGCACACAGGCTCCTCCCACTGCCTTGATCTTCTCCTCGGCCCGTCGGCTGAAGAACTTGGCCTTGACGATCACAGGCTGCTTGGGCAGCTTGCCTTTGCCCAGGACTTTGTAGTAGCCCTGTAAAGCCAAAAACACATTAGTCAGATCTGAGCAACAATGAATGACATGACAGACACTTCATGAAGACCATTTTATGTTGTCTGACAAATAAAGGAGAAAAGCCTTGAATTAACATTACATGTACAAGGAAAAAAACTGGTACTGGGGCCCTAGCGGCCATGAGGTCAGCTCCAGAGGTCCTATTGATCATTTGACTGCATGTAAACAGGATCAGAACCCAACTTATTAGTAATTTTCAAACATCCCCATATGATGTTGAATCTTCAAGATGATTCAAGTCTCATACAAGTTTAATATTTAAACTGCGGTCTCAAATGTATTCCACCATGTTCAAGAGGACTAGATCATGCTGCCGACGATTACCAATGACAACAGTGCTGCAAGTGCAATCTTACAAAGTGTTTAGCGTTAGCACAGATATGGTGCAGTAACATGAATATGCTACATGAATCTGTGATAGTCTATCCTGCATGCAGGTCCTGTTGTCCTTGTACTGTGTATCAGTATGTGAGTAAGTTGTCAAAGTCTTCGCCCAAACGATAAACTCAAGAATATTTACTCCACGCTGCGGATAGACTGATTCTAAATCTGACAACCGATGTATGGAAACTGCTTAACAGGACTACACCAGACCAACCAACGTGGCAGAGCAGAATCTACTAGCATCAGTTTTAGTCAGACTACTGTATCTTGCTAAACACCAAAAGCTTAATTTCCAAGACCCAGCTGAAGACAACTGCAACAACTTAGGTGATACAATGAGCCACTGATCCAGGGACAAATTAAACCTGTGGTTCCTTGGTAAGATAAAATCCAGACTGCTGAGATGTGAAACAATCAGCGCTCTGATCAGGACAACTCAAAGAAGAAGGATAAGTGGGTCAAAAAGCCACGAGTTGGAAGAATCAGTATGGGTATCAAAATCTGCACAGCCTCAGCCTCCTTTCATTTGGGCCCAAGAAAGCCCGTGTACATCAGAGGATGCAAAATGCACGGTGAACAAAATACTAGATTGGAATGAGGACAATCTAACCTCTATCTGACACTGCCTCAACAGTACATCTGTGGGAAAGTCCCCGACCCCCGGATCGAAGCTGAAGGGAGCTTGTGATTCCGTTCCTTCAAAATGACATACGTGCACCCTTGCACCCTATTGGCTGATACTTACAGCGCGCACGGCGTCAATGATGGGGGCTGGTCCTTCTGGCTTCTTGCCATAGTTGAGCCTGGTCTGCTCGCTCACCAGCGTCCACAGCTTGTCCAGGTTGATGGTGGGGCAGTGGGTTGTGTTCCTCTTCAGGTGGTAGTGTCTCATACCCACCTTACCAAAGTACCCCGGGTGGCTGTGGAGACGCAGAGGAAGACGACATTAGACATCAAGCACAGCTACCTTCTAAACGCTGATCTACCTCAGGACAATTTTGTCTGGTTGGTAGGTTTGCCTAGTTCAGCACTTTGACAGGTAATACATCATGATTTGGAGGTCCTTTGGTTTTATTCTACAGATCTCTTGGGCTGACAAAACAGTCAAAGTGGCTGGTTAACTGCAGACCACTGTGGCTCGTAGACAAAATAGTCATTCAATGCTCACTTTCCATTTAACCCTACAATTGAGCTCAGCCAAGCTGGATCAGTGGTACACATAGTGACAGCACACAAACCATAACAGTCCCTGTGTTTTGGACACATTATTTGTAAGAGTGTAAAATATATATATATATCCATTTTCAATCAACATCCAATCTGTAACAGCTTTTTTGTTAATTTAGGAATTCCTTTAAAAGCAGCAATTCCTTCAAATTCTGCTTTTCATTTTATGACTGGGTGTGTATGACTTTTTCCAAATGGTGCATCTCACTCCAGAACAAAACTATACTTTCAAAAGTTTACTGACAACCATTATTCTCATTTGATACAAGCGCAGCATTGGTCAAGTGGTAGTCGCCCAGGACAGGACATAACAGATTTGTAACTGCCCATGTGGGTGACTGGCCTATAATAAAGCCAGTCGGTGAATAGGACCAGTCTTCACTCTAAGAGAACTCTAGCACACCGAGACAATGATTTGTCAAGATGAGACTCTAGTCTCTACACAAACATTCACCTGAGATTCAATCAAGAGCAGGGATACACTACATTACAGTCATTTAGCAGACGCTTTTATCCAAAGTGACTTACAATAAGTGCATTTAACACAGGTAGACAATAGAACTACTAGTCACCAGAAATCATAAGTGCATTTCCTTCCTAAACAAGCATCTAAGAGCAGAACCAGTGCTGAGGTAAACATGCAATAAGTTAGCTGCCTACTTTTTAATTAAACACGAGACAAGTAAATCAAATAAAGAGCTAAGACAAATAAATGAAATAATAAAGCAAATAATAATACTGGCATAGGATATAGCTCCAAAACCAGGGTATAGGGTCTAATATTATTTGGTCACCCACAGAGATGTTAGATTTCTGAAGAATTTTTACCCAATAACCCCAAACTAGTGACCTGAAGTTATACTTTTCAAACTATGAATTGAAACGTGACATCCCCCAATTCCCAATGTTGAGCACTAGTCATGTTTTTCTGCAATAAAACAGTACTACTGGTGGATCCCTACTTCAAGACTATCATGCAATATTTCAAGAGCACATGCACCTGACAGATAACTAGGAATACAAACTTGTGCAAACTTACTATTTGTCGAAGTTGATTCTGTGGTGATGCATACCACCAGCATTACCACGACCTCCAGGATGCTTTCTGTGCTTGCCTGTGGTAAGAAAACGGAGCAGTTAGTCAGGACTACCGCTCAATGCTTCAGCTATATATCGATATAAAAGGTTCAGATGAGCTAAACCACCAGACAGGTAGGTGTAACGTTAATCATACTCACCAACGCGACCGTGTCCGTGGCTGACGTGCCCTCGGAGCTTCCTAGTCTTGGTCTTCTTGGTAGGCTGTTAAAATGAGTTTTCTGTTAGTTAGTAGCTAAAATCCATACAACCCGAGACATAACTTGGATAACCAACTAGCCACCTAGCTTAACCAGCTACTGTCTGCTCGAAAGCTTTAGCGTCATAAACATCGTTATGTAGACATCAAGCTCATCCGTATCATGGCCATATACAACTTTTAATCAATTAAAAAGGCACACAAGGATTATTTTTCCTTCAACGACGGAAGCTCAACCACACTGCTTGACAACGGTGACTACTTCCATGCCACTCAAGTTCCTAGCAAGCTAAAGCTAATTCTAGTCATTTGCCCGGCAGACTGACAGTTAACATACTAATCCCATACCAATTTTATATTTTAACACGGACTACCGCTGCGAGGTTTGCGAAGACTAAATAGGTTTGTGCATGTGGTACTACATGTGGACACACAGTGGCTGACTGCTAAAGCCCAAAGGCCTGGGAGGCGAACGATCATACAGAGGACCGTTCGTCGATTTCTACAATGTTTACACCCAGATTACGATAATAACACCCAGGGACTGAAGGTAAGATAAGAGTTTACTCATATTTTCTCTCAAATGATATTTTGCTACACGAATGAACAAGGATGGACGTAGATTTAGCCCGATTTATAAGCACAGGGATACATGATAGCACCTACCATCTTGGAGGCTAGTTGAAAGAGGAACGGGATTTGGAAATCTCACGGTTATGTGCGAGATTTTCCTGCCTAACAACGAAGTCCAACGAAATCTACAGCGACACCCAGTGGAGGATGGCCGAAATTGCTTTAACTTGTGCAGACTAAAATTTTTTCCAGGGAAAGTTGACTGAACACACATGATCTTTGTCAGCACCACCCTGCCTCACATGCATACAGTTAGAAACATTGACAGCTGGGAGCCGCCCAGTGCAACCAGTCTTCTACTGTTGACCACTGGGAGCTGCACAATCACTATATCCTGCCAGTCAACCAACACAGTCAAAACTGCTCAGAAAATGCATTAGTGTGCCTTTAATTCTGGGCATTACAATAGAAAACAGGTAACTGATAGAAAACAACTGTGACAGGAATCAGTTTGATGTGCCACTTTCTCTGCATCGTCAAGTTATGAAGTTATTGCCCTGGTGCCCCTGCATGTCCACGCTGTAATACTGGGAGCTCGTTTCTACTCAAACACTCCTTTAAAGCTGATTTACGTAGGTTTGAGGGGAGTTGTTAGTCAAAGCTAAAGTCAACATCACAGCCCCGAGGTTCTCACGGGTAATGATTACAGGGCGTGAACTGTTTTTCTCAACTTTCTACTTTCACTAAAGGTTGTTTCTGCCTTGTAGAGGAATGCAGAGGCTCGATATCCACCTGCGAAGGAATTTGAAGTCATGGATCATGTAAGGCCAATCATGTGCCACGGAGGGCCGAGTGTATGCAGGTTTTTATTCCAACCGAACAAAACACCAGGTGATTTGACCGGTTATCACACCCTCAACCAGATCCAAAACACACAGTGTAGTCTTTGGTTGGACATCCCTACCATAAGCTGTGCCATAAATACACCAGGTGATTCAACCGGTTATCACACCTTCAACCAGAGAGGAGGGACTAGTCAGTGAAATCACCTGGTGTAGTCTTTGGTTGGAGTGAAAACCTGCATACCCTCGGCCCCTCCATGGCAGATGATTGGACACCCTTGATGTAAGGTAACATTACCGTGTTAAGAGAGATTAATAATACATGACACATCACACGTAACATGATGAAAACATCTGTCTCGGTTATATGGTACATGTGATACTTGCTTACAGCGACTATCGATGTATAGTAGTGAAACGTCAAGGGACTGGGGAGGCTGGCTCAGTGTCGCCTCTCTCCACCGAGCAAATCATTCGTGTCCTCACTGATACTGGACGCGTGGGAAGGCGGCGTCCCTCTCACCCTCACCTCACATCCACTAAGAGACGAATCCAGCAGACATCTTGTTTTTTTCATTGCTCACAGTCACATCCTCACGTTCAGGTAAGGCATGATGAGTGGGATGCAACTGAGCCTATACTGCCTGTAAGCTGGAAATGTTCTGTAGCTATTTGTTATCATGGATGCCTTTTCTTCTTCTTCATTATTTGTTTGACTAGTAGAAATATCAGTGTGTGGATGTGATGCATGCAGAGCAATGGAAGCAACCTTTCATTTTTATTCTACCACTTATTGCTTTAATTTTTAGGAAGTTCTGTTTGCTTTGCTGATCTTCAACACTCAGGACTCGGGGGGGTTTCTTCTCTGTGCCTTGTCGTCTTTTCTTTACCCCAAGGCCCGATCTCCTGGAGATGGCAGAATTGCCCCACAGACGCCATGGCAACTTTCCCCAAAGGCGGACCACGCTGTTGCCACAGGGAGCCAAGCGTCGAGTGCAGCTGCCGCGGATGGCCAAGTCACCTGAGACCGGTTCAAACCTGGCAACCACAACAGCCGAGCCAAGCGTCCCCGGAGAACCGGTAATACAGAGATAGAGGATAAGATTGTTAGTGTCGAGAGTGAAGTAGAAAGTGGAAGGAGAATGTCATCCTTGATTTGATTATTACTAGTATTTGCAAAGTATTTCTTTATCAAGTTTGTCTGCAAATCGACGACAGATGCCACGTTGTGACCAGGGCATTGAATTTCCGTGGCATCAGTCGTGTGTTTCTGTGAATAGCTTGGCAGCACCAGATTCTGTGGGGTGGAAATGGAGCCAAACGGGTGTTGGCGTGGGACCGAGACCGAGACGTCTGAAAGACCGCTGAGGCGTCCCACTCTCCCTGAAAAAGGTGTATCGGCTCTACTGAAGAGAATAAGGTACAACGAGGTTCTTCCCAAAGACACAACTCTGTCGTATGACGTGTGCCGTATTTACAAGTCAGCTTTCATTTATTTCCATAGGATTCACCCACAGGCTCAGAGGATTCTGGGTAATTCCTGCATAGCCATAGTGCAGCTGGAGCGTCTGAGGATCCAAGTGGCCCCTCATCGGTCTGTATGCCTGTCGGCTCTTCAGCCCGTGGTGTCTCTGGTTCGACTGGCATGCCGACCGCGGCCCGAGTGCCACGGTGAGGTTCCTCGTCTGGACCCTCCTCTGCAGGTAAAGAAAGTAGCGTCTTAGCACGTTCAGGTGAAAGTAACTCCAAGTGGAAGATGAACACGAGACCTGAACGCTCCTTTACTCCTGAGCCTCCTTGTGTCTTTTCTCTGCCCACAGAACGGATCAAATCAAACGGAGACGGACAGTTCAGACATCGGAGAGGCGTCGTCTCCGGCCAGACCAGCAGGATCCTTTGATTTCAGCCCAGAAACAAAAGCAACATCCTGGACTGAACCGTACTGCCCGGACAGCTCCCCCTCCGTAGCACAAGAACCGGAACAGGACTCGGGCTTTGACTGTGAATCAAACCCGGACCCACCGTACATCCTGTTTGAATCCGAATCCGAATGGGATCCGGACATGAAAAACGATTCGGAGTCATTTTACCTGGATCCGGACCCGAACATAGTGATCCAACTGGATCCGGAACCAGACTCATCTCTGCTGGAATCAGGGGAGAACACATCCCTGGAGCTGCACTACGAACCCGAATCCAAATGTGAAGTGGAAATTGTCCACAGCGACGACAACGGGGATCAAAGTGGGCGCTGCTCGCCCAGCCAGCAGGATCCTGATCTACCCAGCCAGCAGGATCTTGACCTACCCAGCCAGCAGGATCCTGATCTACCCAGCCAGCAGGATCCTGACCTACCCAGCCAGCAGGATCCTGATCTACCCAGCCAGCAGGATCCTGACCTACCCAGCCAGCAGGATCCTGACCTACCCAGCCAGCAGGATCTTGACCTACCCAGCCAGCAGGATCCTGACCTACCCAGCCAGCAGGATCCTGACCTACCCAGCCAGCAGGATACTGATCTACCCAGCCAGCAGCCTGAACCCGAGGCTGGGATCGAGGAGCGGGAGAGCGAGGATTTCTGTGGTGTGTGTCTGAACGGAGGGGATCTACTCTGCTGTGACCGCTGTCCCAAGGTCTACCACTTGGCCTGCCACATACCTCCGCTCATCAGCTTCCCACTGTGAGTACACGCCCAAAGGTCTCCATCTTTACCTGCTACAGTGTTGACAGTCAGCGCTCTCTGGAGCCTCACGTTCCCCTGCTGGTCTGGGATCAGATCCCACCAGAGCTTTCTCTGCTGTGTCTCCCTCAGATACTATTTTGTGATGAAGTGCAATTTACTTTTTTGGTGTACCCACTTTCTCTCGCCTACTTCAGTTAGTTATTTCCTACATTTCCCAGAATTCCCCAGAAAATGTGCCTGAACTTGCTGCATTGAGCAAGAGAGCATGAGTTTTTCCAGTCCAGGAGAAGTGAGAGTCACACCCCTTACTCAAAACCCAACATGTCTTGTGGCTGCATTGCATTCTGGTATATTGAGGTTATGTCGGTTGAGAAATTGGTAGCTCTGCCTCTCCTACGATGGATTTCTCCCTGTAGGATTGTTAAATAGTGAGTCTGGGAAGAAGTATTTTAAGGTGGATTTTTCCGTTTTTGGACTTTGTAAAAATATGATGGAGTTTTGCAGTACTTTGTGTCATGTGATGGTTATACTGACAGTTTCATATTATTAGGAGGATGAGTGTGTTCTTGCTTCTGTCTTGCATGCGATACAAATAAAGTCTGGAGATGCAGAAAACAAAGGAAAGGAAAATCGAGGTGTAAAAGGCTCAGAGCAGGTTTCCACCTAACAGCCTCCATCAACGTCAGCTTACACTGTTCTGACTGATCGTAACCCCATGGCTGATTTTGTGGAGATTGTCCTGTTCTGTACACACCCATGGAGGTTGTGTTACTTGTCAACAAAACATGCTTGGAGCGCCCCCTAATGGCCAGACCACGTAATGCCAACTCAAACTTTATGACATCAGTTTTTTTCCTGACTGAAATGTCTTAACACTAAAACTCTAAACCTAAAATGACAGACTCCATCTATGTCCTACAGGGGTGACTGGGTGTGCACACTGTGCAGAACTGACCAGGACCCTGTGGAGGCCTATGACCGTGACAACATGCTCTCCTGTGGGGGGATAAAAGCTCCGTACACGCTGTCCAACCAGGACCAGAGGGTGAGTTTGTAGGAGACGTGTCAAGATTTGGTTTCTGTGCAGGCAATATGGCTGCCAGACAAAAATCACACGTAGAAAGATGCAGTTTTTGATTCTGAGGGTCTGACACTAAAACCTGATGCTTACCGTTGATGTTTTAGATAACTCAAAGTCCAATGTAGCTGCGCTGGAAATATCTTGAACTGACGTGGACCCAGAAATGCAACACACACCAACAATACAAGCTGTTGAAGTGTTTTAGGGTGGATTTCCCCTTTAACAGGTTCCAATGGCCAAAGGGTCATGAAATTAACTGATCAATAACCAAGCCAATTTTCAATTCAAGTTAAAAAAAAAAAGAAAAAAAAGAAAGAAGAAAACCCCCCAAACTGAGGTGTATGAGTTTCCTGCTACAGCAGTGATATGGTGCATACTGAACACATGCTGACTGACACGACATCAGCTAATAAATAAATATGATATGGTCAAATCGATGTTGGAGGAATTGGAGTGCTTTGGCTTAATGACTCTGTGTGTGTGTGTGTGTGTGTGTGTGTGTGTGCGTGTGTGTGTTTTCCTCTGCAGAGGTGTGAGCAGCTGACTCTACTGCTATCCTGCCACATCCTTAGCGCCCCGTTCCACGAGCCCGTCAGCCCCCTGGTGAGTCCAAAAAACTGAAGCTTGAAACTTGTTGACTTGAACAAAATATGACGACAACACAACATGGTAGCCAACATTGAAAATAGATGTAATGATGGCTAGCTAATAGCACTTTTCTTAACAAAGGGAACAAAACAAATATACTAAGATACCATCCGCTATAATAAAGGGATGACTCGCACTGCTGGCTTCAGCCACGGCAGCATGTAACGGTTACAACAACCCAGATGAATGCATGAAACCTTCCACTGCCCTCTCATAACAAAAGTGTAGTGATGTAATACGATGACATGATGTGCTGTGATTGATCTGACGGTGTCTCTGTGATGGCGCTCCAGGCCCGTAACTACTACCAGATCATCAAGAGGCCCATCGACCTGTCGGTGATCCGGAGGAAACTGGACAAGAGCAACACTCTGCACTATTTCACCGCCGAGCAGTTTGTGGATGACGTCTTGCTCATGTTCAAGAACTGTGCCACGTTCAATTATGTGAGTCGTCATGAGGACGTTGGAGTTTGGGGATACACGTTTCATGGTTTGATCTAATTACTGGTTTAATTGAATTACTTCTCCAACACGGCCCATGGGAATACGTTCCACGTGTAGCAGCAAACGGGGCCAAAGAGCTTTTGAAAATACTTTTTCTAGTTTGGTTTATAACCCCTCTGACAGATTGCCACATAAGGCGATACATGTAGTGCTAGAAAGTGTGGACAATCACAGGAAATTACACTTTTCTGTTCCTGATGATTTACCTGACACTATCTGTGTTGTCCTGATGCGGTAAGCCCCTCCCACCTGCAGAACTAAGCAAACCTAACACACCTAACACACCTAACACACCTAACAGGTCTGTAGCAGTAGTGTTCAGTAAAACACATGATAACTGGTGGCAGTAATAGTAAAGTAAATACTACTATTACTACTACTACTACTACTACTGATGATGATGATGATGATGATGATAATGATGATGATGATGATGATGATGATGATAATAATAATAATAATGATGGTGATGATGATGTTGATAATAATGATGATGATGATGATGATAACTGGAGTTAGCGTAGCTGTCATTGGATCAAACCTAATCAGGGTGGGTAAAGTGAATGAGAAACACTTCCCTCCCTCAGTTACTGCTGACGTGCCCTTGAGCCAGGCACTCAACTCCAACCTTGGCGTGAGAAAGATTTAGGACGTTGTAAGCCAACCCTCCTCCTAACGTGTTACTCCACTCTGCAGCCGGACTCGGAGGTGGCCCAAGCCGGTCGGAGCCTGGAGGTGTTTTTCCTGGGCAAACTGGAGGAGGTTTTCCCCGACCGGACGTTCCCGATGGCCAGCCAGGACCGGACGGACAGAGCCCGCCTGCAGTGGCTCAACAGGAAGAGGAAGGAAAACTACAGGAAGAAGAGATACGTATTTAGCGGGAAAAAATACTGCCTGTGATTGGTTGACACAATATGTACAGAGTTGTATTTTATTTGTATTTTTTATATAGTTAATATATAGTGAGCATTGATGGAAGTGAGGAGAATTTTATTCCAAAATGAGGTTTGAAAAGTGGCTTTTACAAAACGATCGCTGTCATGAAAGTAAAGTTATGGATCATTTTGAATTTGATGAAGGATTTTTTTCCAAAAGGGAAATATTGTGTTTTGGAATGAAACCTTCAGTTGCTTATAAATGAATCACGTTATTCTGGTTTTTTGAAAGTTCGTTGTCAAGATCTCCCCAAATATGGAAACTATGCAATGTTTTCTTCTCAAATCAAAGGATTAAACTTTTCCCTCGGTCGTTGGAACATGAAGGAACAAGTCCGACAAAGACCATCTCTAATTTCTGACGGGTTGTTCTACTCCTCACCTTACGTTTGTGTATTGTATTTTGTGTTGATTGCCAACATTTTACCTCAGGAGATTGTTATGAAAGGAAAAATTGGGCCTTATTAGACGTTCATGCTCTGTATTTTCAGGTGTCTAGTAAGTGGCATCAAAAATGAAGGATGAGAGAAACCTCACATCTGGTTTCCTGCCACATATATACTGGATGACTCGGCCAGGAAGTCGAGACCAAATATATTAGACGACACAGAATTCCTCAATGTTCGTCTTGGCTAAGTTATCTACCCTACCGGCACTTTGGTGTGTATGTCCTAAAAACAAGTCGAATGGAAAAAGAACAGAAAAATAAAGTCCCTGATAGGATATCAAATTACTCGTTAAAAGTTTTGCATCTTGCTCATTTTATTTTGTAGTTATTTTGTTATCTACCCAGTGGCCGTTTAACTGATGCTCTTATACTGAGCGGTTTCTGTTGAGTAGAGCAGTAGAAAAAGCTTCAACTCAGAAGGCTGTCAGTAGTGAGGAGGTCAAAGGTCAGAGTCACAGCATCCTGACAATATTCCCCCTTTTTTTCCCCTGGGAATGATCATGTAGGAGAGAGGAAATGATAGAAGAGCTACACAGCGAGATAAGACAGAACGAAAGAAGAACACTTTATTGGATAAATAACATTAAACGCACATTTTTTATGTCACACACACGCAATCGGTGGTGGCCGCCGAACACATGCAGGGGGATGTGGAAATTAGGTCACTGCATTTTTCCCATCCTGTTGATGCTGCCCCTCCACGGCGCCGGGGGACCAACGGCTCCAGGTCTTGGGTCCTCTTCGGGGTCAGGGACAGGACAGGACATGGTGTTCTTCTTGCAGGTTTTTCCAATTGGGGTCCTTATTGTGGAAAAGGACCACATGTGAGCACGGGGAGAACATGCAAACTCCACACAGAAAGGCCTGGGAGATAACCCACCTGGACACCCCAGGAGGGAATCAAACCCAGAACCTTCTTGCTGTGAGGCAGTCGTGCAAGCACTGTGCCACCATGCCACGCGAACGCTTATTGGCAGCGGTGGGATTCGAACCCACGCCCCCGGAGGGACTGGAGCCTTAATCCAGCGCCTTAGACCGCTCGGCCACGCTACCTTATACTGATAAGATAAATAAGTGGATATTAGAGTGAGTAGAGGAGGAAGAGGGGAGCGGGTGACAAACGCAGACTTTTTTTTTTCTTGTGTAGCTCTGATGTAAGATCAATTTCAATCTGTTTATTTGGAAAATGTTCTTGGATTTGCTGTATTGGGTCAGTGTGCTTGTTCGGTCTCATCTTGCTGTACATACAACTTCCAGCAGAGGGCGTGCTGTATGCTGGAGCCACATGTCTGAAGGGGTTTGCTGTGAAACTTTGAGAGCAGAACTGCAGTAACTCCAGTAGACTAGCCTTCCTTACTGGCTTCCTCTTGCAGGGTGCTGATGACAGACTCTGGACAGGTCTGGACGGAAAATGCGTCTCTGGGAACAAACAGGAATCTGCCAAGAGTGTCCCAGTGCTTGGATACAGTAGAACGCCATCACCCACATTACAGCACTGTGACGGCTCAAATAAAACACTTTACACCAGCCTGTATATCTAGTTAGGGTTCACCGAGGACCAACGAGGATCCACTCCTCATGGATACCAAACAGAGAAATTTATTTGGACTTCAGTGACATTTTACTTAATGAAATGAAAATGACTTTTTCACCTTGTTAGCTAATCGTCCATGTCGTCATATCCACCTGTTTAACAATAAATGCCAAAACATTTACCACATGTTTATTTTCTTGCATTTTTACGTCAACACCCAGTATATTAACTTTTACTGCCTGGCGGACTTAAAACATGCCAACCAATAATATCATGGCACACTGTTGAGTGATCCCAGCCTCCTGTTTCAGTTGGAAATGTGTCAAATTAAGGGTGCTATAAGCTCGCAAAATGACGTTTCACTGTGTTAAAGTAATAATTTGCGATATCTTCATTAAAAAAACCAAATGTAGTCTCCATCTTTGTCTCTCAGTCTCATCACTGGTGTTCCTCACTGTGGTGTTCTTCACTGTGGTGTTCTTCACTGTGGTGTTCTTCACTGTGGTGTTCCTCTCTGCTCTTCCCAGAGATCACCTGTCAATCAAACAGTGTCTCCAGTACTGTGACGTCTTTCTCCTTGGATTTTCTGTTGATGGAGTTTGAGTTCCTGTAGGTGGCGCTCTTTTCTTTGTCTGTTCAGCCACGGTGGCTATCTCTGCTCACGCTAACTACCCAGTTCTTCCAGTGTAAATGTAAAACTGGCTAGAGGTCGCATCATTGTTGTGTTATATCAATCAGACAGAGAACAAAACTGACATGTTGCAGATTATTACTTCAAGTCTTTCATTTATAAATTATTTGTAAAGGTATTACATATAGTGTAATGTTCGTGATAGCAACATTAGCACATACTAGCACATAGCCTAACTCCATATATTAATAACCAGACTAAACTACAGTACTACCATGGTAATACGTTGATGTGGCGCCCCCTGTTGAAACACTGTCACCCTCCTACTGACTTTGGTTAGATAGTGATTTATTGGATTAAAGACATTTGGTCTCTTTGAAATCTGACAGCCAAGCTTTAGTTTAGAGTGTTTTACTTTGCTCACATTCAGCTTGTCAAGACTGGAGTAAAGTAGACCTGTATTTTGATTTCTGATGGATTAAGGAAGTATCAAAAACACGCCAAGTCAACCTCTTCGAGAATATATGTGTGTATACTGCATTATTGGTTTATCTTATGGGTGTTTTTTCTCTCTTTATGGTTGGTTGTTGAATATAGTTTCTGAATCAACTTTAACAAGCTATGGGTGGAAATGGAGTCAGCAGTAATTACATGAACTAATTGTTTTTTGATGTATTTGATTTGTTTCTTTTATTTTGCAGCGCTTTGTAATTTCTTGGAAAAGTTATTATTATTTTACCCACAGTTTAGTGTCAGATTACTTCCAGTAATCTGTGTATCTTTAAAGACTTTAAGGTTATCGGCGTTTGCGTTTCTCTCCTGTTCCTCTTGGACTCACCTCAAAATACTGCTGACAAACACATTTACGAGGTTTGACAGGCTTTTGTTTCTCCTGGCCTGCGTTCCAGTTCTTGGTGGTCTACTCACCGTGCATGGTTTTGCTGTCAGTTTTTGATTGCGGTTTCCAGTCGGAGTACACCGCTCTGCTCTCTAACATTAGATTCCCTTCAAGTGTTTCAGGACGTTTTGTTCTTCCAAGTCTCAGCTCGGGATAATTTGTCAAATGGGAGAAAAAAAACAACGACGGACTGCTTTTGGGTAGTTACTTTCTAGTTCATTTCACTCATTTTGATACACTTTTTATGAAAAATATTCCCATCATGCAACCTTCCAAGAATGCTGCACCAAGACTGCTCTTACCTTGTGGACCTAATAAAAGACTTTTCAATGGGCGAGATCTGCTGCAACCACTGATAAAGCCCATTCTAGGTGAGCTGTAAACACTAAATTGTGTGTTTGATCTGTGTGTACATTCACTGGGATCCAGGTTGAGCAGCCGGAGAATGAAGACATACAGAAGAAGATGAGAGGGAGCTTTTAAGGGGCCAGCAGCCCTGTGGCTTACGTTCAGTTAAAATGGGGGAAATTGACCGTGAGATGTTATCAAAGGGAGGGTTTTCCCCGCTTGTGTCTTTTCCACCCACTTTGTTCAGTCCAGTAAACCTCCGTCTGCTCTTTCTTTTTCATTCTCTCTCTCATGTTTGTCTTAATGTGCAGATGTTTCATCTAAGAACATCAAAAGCGCCCAGCTCCCCTCGCCCTACCCGTCTGATGGTGGGTGAATCACCAAAACACATAAAAGGAGGAAAAGGCCAGCATTCCTCCTGGCATTCCTGCAGCAGTTAGAGGACCTCTTCTTTGAGATAAGACCTACATCCAGTGTTTAGCCCAAACTCAAGAGCATGCATTACTGATGATTAGACGCTATTTTTCATTCTTCGTCATCTTGGAACGGCTGTAGGATGTACGCTGTCTCCAACAAACTGTCCTTGAAGATTTGCTGACGCTCTCAGTGTCGTTCGGGGTCATTCAGACTCATTTCCTCGCTCTAACTCTTGATTAGATCTTGCATTAAAACTTGCTTTTCTGAATTATTGTGCTTGGGAGTTGGGGAAATGCATGCTGTTTGTCTTGGACGGTGTTGAGATCAGGCCTGGCTGGAGGTTTGTTATACCCTCCTGGAAAGATATATACCACGTTTCAGTCTCATCTCCAAAATTGATGGTGAGGGTTGAGGCTGTTGATACTGTAAAGAGAGATTTTACCTTATTTATGTCTATAATTCATTGTAAAAGCTCTGGTATCTAACACAAAAATGTTTTTTCAGGAGAAGATAATGTTAGACATCATTTTTTGTTTTCAACGTAAGAATGTTGTTGTGCCCAGGACAGAGATTTGGGTGTTTTTAACATTAACCTCAAAATAGAACCTGCAAAAAAACAAAAACACATCGACATCGCATCAATCATCTTGTTCTCCGTGTTTTCATCTGTTCATTTCACCTCATATTTTCAATCTCTCAACTATGGAAAGAAGTCGAAATGTCTCTTCTGATGCCCAAATTTGGGAATCAAACTGGAGGGTATAGGAGAGAGAGGGATTGGGGGGGTTTGCAGCACCATGGGAACGAGAACGAAGGTTGTCACGTGATGTCATCAGGTCCAACAGCCGCTATCCTTGCACTTCATCAATCTAGGCTGTCTAAACCGAGCGCCACACTGCGTCTCTCCTCCAACCTCTGTCCAGTACATTACCGTGTTCAAGTGGTCCATGTGTAAAGGGAAGTGAGTGACCACAACTGAGGCAGTAAGTGTAAGACATTGTAGGATAAACATGACCCAAATTGGCAGCCCAGATTTAAAAGTGCACGTGCAGCATTTTTAAACATCGCTATATCATTGTCACATTAGCAGTGATACCTTGGAGTAATCACTGTAAACAAACCAGACGATTGGTAGCCGCTATCTCACACCGGTGGTGTTAGCGCTAGTGTTTCTCATTTCCCGTAAACCCCGTTGACTCCTGTCGCAAATATATCACTTTCCCTCCTCGCCTTCTTTCACCAAACTTTACTGAAGGGGACAAACATGTTGGAAGTGATTTTTGATCACTTCTTCCGTCTGCACTAGAAGAACAGCGCCTTCTTCCTGTTTCGTGCTTTAAAGTAATCCAGCAGATTTCCCACAAAATCCGACCCGGTGGCCACAATGTAAAACAGAGTAGAACAGAGTAGAGGCCAGTAGAAGCTGCCAGTCTTCTCAGTGATGGCCTTGTTTGTTTACCATAGTTATACTAAGGTCTCAAAATGAACGTGGTACCGATTTATTGATGATACACAGAGCACCTTTAAAGGAACTGTAACAGGGTGAAGTCACCTGTCAGTCGATGCATCTTGTTGTTCCACTATTTTCCTCTGTGTTGTACTGCTGTCGTTCAGATTGCGTTAACCAGTTTAGGTCACTTGTCTTTGCTTGTCCTCCTTTTGTTTGTTTTGTGGTGAGATGTTTTATAAGATCCTTATTTTTTCATCTCCCTTGCACAAGTGTATCATTCTTGGGGGCTTTGAACACATCACTTCTGTTCACACAACTAAACTAAACTAAGCTAAGCTAAACTAAACTAAACTAAACTAAACTAGACTAGACTAGACTAAACTAGACTTGGCTAAACTAAACTAGACTAGACTAGACTAGACTAGACTAAACTAAACTAAACTAAACTAAACTAGACAAGACTAAACTAGACTGTACTAAACTAAACTAAACTAGACTAAACTAGACTAGCTAAACTAGACTTGGCTAAACTAAACTAGACTAGACTAAACTAAACTAGACTAAACTAAACTAAACTAGACTAGACTAGGCTAGACTAGACTAAACTAAACTAAACTAAACTAAACTAAACCAGACTAAACTAGACTAGACTAAACTAAACTAAACTAAACTAAACTAGACTAGACAAAACTAAACTAAACTAAACTAAACTAGACTAGACTAGACTAAAATAAAATAAAATAAAATAAACTAGACTAAAATAAAATAAACTAGACTAAACTAAACTAAACTAAACTAAACTAGACTA
>CABFOQ010049255.1:0-13096 GCA_900660455.1 Gephyroberyx darwinii | reverse complement strand
TTCTTTCTTTCCCTTTTTCACATCCAAATCTTTCCAACTCCTACAACCCCTCTCTGTCTCTAAATCTTTGCCTTTCCTCTGCACCTCTTTCCTTCTGTCCTCTGGATATGATGACATACCCAGCTCATTGACTGACAATGATACATTTGGTTCCCATGTTATTTTCTGATCCAGTCTCATTCTCTTCTTTGTCTCCCTCTATGTTTGCGTTTTATATGACAGCCTCTCTGTGTGTGTCCATGTCTCAGGGCTCGTTTGGAGCACTGCAGAAGATCTGCGAGGACTCGTCTGAGCTGCTGGACAGCGATGCTCTGAACAGACCACTCAACATCATGATCCCCAAGTTCCTCCAGTTCTTCAAGCACTGCAGCCCCAAGATCAGGTACAGGAGGGAAGGGGAAGCAAATTACTATCTTTCCCCTCGTGCTCGTTTCCTTTTTATCTTTTCTTAGCCTCTGGGTATGATGCATAATAACAACTGACTGTCAGTGAAGGTGTTCGTATTCATACTGTCTGACCCAGATACTCTGAATTCACTCACTTTACCCCTCACATTGGCATACCGCTCAGTTTCAGACTTATATCTGGTTCATCAGTCATGTCAATATTTGTGAACTTGAACTGCTCTGCCAGTGGAGTCCAGTTCCCTAGGTATCAATGACAATTTTTTTTCAGTTTCACTGGAAGTGCAACTGATGTAATTTCACATATAGAAGTAGGAGAGAGTTAATCATTCTTGATCTGAAACTTATTATTATTGAAAATGGACACCAGTGCCATCTGTTAGTGAAGTACATGCTCTAAGGTGCTGTTTTCTGATGCTTTAAAACCCATTGCGATGCATTGAAGGGATGTGCAATCAGCTTTCTTGGCAAAGATGTTGGAAGTGGAGCAATTTTTTTGAAGGGAAAATATTGATAAGTTATATCATTATATTGAGTATTTGAATAAATTGAATATTTGCCAGTGACACTATTTAGCCCAAAATAAGAAAGCGGTGAGTTTAATACACTATCATATTTTAGAGCACAACAAAATGGGCAAAAGGTCAAGGTTTGTACAAACTTTCAAATATTGTTGCATATGAATTCTTGAACAGTGATATTCCCTTTTAACTTCACCCTCCCCTTCTCCTTAATTTCAAATCAATCTCACTCGTTGACTTGTGATTTCATGATCTCTCTGCCTGCAGATCCCATGCCATAGCCTGTGTGAACCAGTTCATCATTGGCAGAGCCCAGGCCCTGATGGACAACATTGACACCTTCATAGAGGTGAGTTTGCTAGGCAAGACTCAAGCAAAGCAGACTGCCATCAGGTGTATTGCCATGTTCGACTGGGAGGCCAAAGACATTGGTAGTAACGCCCAAGTTTGTTTTTGTTTTTTTTCCCTATCAATGTTTCACTGCTTTGTCCACTCCACCCTCTCCCCCATTGTTCACCCTCTCCCTATGTCTCACCTCCCCTTCCTCCTTTTTCTGACGTGTTTCTCATACCCCTCTCCCCTCACAGAGTCTGTTTGCGCTGGCAGCAGATGATGACTCGGAGGTCAGGAAGAACGTGTGCCGGGCTCTGGTCATGTTGCTGGAGGTTCGCATCGACCGCCTCATCCCCCACATGCACAGCATCATCCAGGTAAACTAATGTTGCTGCCACAGGAATACAATGTCATTGGAGCTCTTCTACATCCCTGTGTGTAGTTGTGAATGAAAACAAATTGCACCACATTCATAGTTAAGTCATCTCAGAATTGAGTATACTTCAGCCTCTCTTCACTCAAATGTTTCTCCCCGAGACTTTTCCTCTCTCGAAAACATGATGACATGCCTTTCTTGTCTCCTCCAGTACATGTTGCAGCGGACCCAGGACCCTGATGAGAATGTGGCTCTGGAGGCCTGCGAGTTCTGGCTGACCCTGGCAGAGCAGCCCATCTGTAAGGAGGTGCTGTCTGGACACCTGGTGCAGTAAGTAACACACTGATGTATCATAATAGTACATACGCTGCAGCAATGGGGACTTGTTCTACAAGTTTTAAGACTGCCCGAAAAAGACTTGAACTGACACAATTTCCAGTATTTTATTGCCTGGAGAGACCTGGCAAGGAAAAGTAAGTTGGAGGCATTGCAACAGTGCAAAGCCTCCAAACATATTATGAAAAGAAGTTTACATATACTTGGTCTGATGGAATGAATCTGTAGGGCCAAATTATATCAAACCAGAAAGCTACTATTATGTATTGAAGACTCAACGAGCATGTTGTTCAGCTTCCGGCTCACTTTGTTCCCATGTTATCTAGAATCAACACATTGCTCTATTAACCTATAGAAAGTGGATGGGTTGCTGTTTGAACAAGGAATTCTTCCTTCCCCTCTAGACTGATTCCTATCCTGGTCAATGGGATGAAATATTCAGAAATTGACATCATACTACTCAAGGTGAGCTCTCTCTCTCTTTCTCTGTGCTTGTGCTGTTTCACTGCAGCCTCTGATACAAAAATATCCATCTATGCATTTCCCTCCCACTCTCTTTGGCTCCTTGGTCTTGTATTCATACAGTCTGACCCAAATATTAGTCCGTCTGCCTTAGAGAGACTTTGTGTCTTCGTGTTTTCACTACACATTAACACTGCCAGCGCAGACACATAACAGCTGACTCACAGTGAGATGGCTGGCTGGATATTTGTTGCTATGCTCTAAAACTAAAAGGTCTTGACCAATTAAAATCTTGGACTGAGAAAGACCAATCGACCTGAGCCTACGCACTGTTAGGCTGTTGACTCACTCACAGGCTCACAGTGCAAACAGATCTGGCTTGACACAAGGGGGTATGTCTACCTAGCCGATAATGTTTTTACTCCAAGAGGAAACGATAGTTATTTGCCAATGAGTCTGCTGTTTAACTTTGGCACCAAGTTGGGGAACATTTTTGTCTCGCTCGCATCTCATTTTGAAGCAGTAGTTTGGCGCATCTTGCATATTGTTGTCCACTTGCCTTCTTCTCCATAGCTAGTTACAACAGCACTCAAGAGCGCCGCCCTGCTGGTTGAAGTACCGTGTAGAAGGCAAAAATATAAACCGGGAATAATCTCGTTGAAAATGGATCTAAATTATGTTTGACAGCACCATCCTGGCATTTACTGTCCTGGTGGCTTTGGTGCCTGCCAACAATTGTCTGTGTAGGAGAAACCCTGCTCAAGTCATCTCATAGCAGCTGACCCGAGATTTATTTCAACTAGTTTTTTCTACAGTGTCTCACTTGCACTGTATTTCCCTCAGCCTTCTTACACCCTCAGTGGACAAGTCTTTATGCTCTTCTTCAAACCACTATTAAAAAGATTATTCAATCCAATCTCATAGTGTTTGTATGTCTGTTCAGGGTGATGTGGAGGAAGATGAGGCAGTGCCAGACAGCGATCAGGACATCAAGCCCCGTTTCCACAAGTCGCGCACCGTCACCCTCCAGCACGAAGGAGGGGAGGGCGAGGAAGGGGAGGACATAGAAGAAGATGATGACGACGATGACGACACACTGTCTGATTGGAACCTGCGTAAGTGGCGGGGGAACTGCAAGAGATCCACCATGTTGTAGTCAGAAGTCATTGCACTCTCAGGTCACCAGTAAAATGTGTGGGAGGATTAAATGCAATTATAGCTTTGTTTGGAAAAAGAACGGATGATAATTGGGCTCTTCCTTATGATGTAGGAAAGTGTTCGGCAGCAGCACTGGACGTGCTGGCCAACGTGTTTCGCGATGAGCTACTTCCCCACCTCCTGCCACTGCTCAAAGGCCTGCTCTTCCACCCTGACTGGGTCATCAAGGAGTCTGGCATCCTGGTGCTGGGAGCCATTGCTGAGGGTAAGACCTCACAGGACTAGAACTCTACTGTCCCTTCTGTTTTTTCCTCTGCGCTCTGGTATCTGGATTCGTTGGAACACCCAGCTCATTAGTGGTCGAATGTTCCTGGCACAGCCTCACAGAGAGAATGGCACCAGCCTCCACTGCTCAAAATAGAACTTTTTGCTTTTATTTGTCTTCTACCCAAAGTTTCAGCTGTGCTTTCTCTTGCTGTGTCACCATCTTCCCCCTCAGTTCATACTAAAATGTCTCTGATTTCTGAATCAGCTGTTTTTTAAAAAAAAAACTGTGACCAACAGTAGTGATGACAGCAGCAGGGTTTAGTAAGTATATATTTATATAGCACCTTACAAAACCAACCTAGGAGGTCCTTGATCTGAACACCTAAGAGATCATTTGGTTTTATGAGGGATCAGCAATTCACTGATGTATAGTGGAGCCACGTCGTGATCCTAAGTTTAACTGGAAGCCGGTTCAATGAGGCCACAACGGGGGAGATGTGAGCCCAGCGAGGGGTTAAAGATCTTTCAACTGAATTCTTCCCTAATTGTAGCTGCACACTATATGCCTGACCGAAGCAGGTCTATAGGGCATTGTAAAAGTCAAGGCAGGCTGGGGCAAAAGCATCGATGAGTTTCTCCAAGTCTTGGAAAGATATGAGTGAATTTCGGAATTGGAAAAAGCATGACTATGATTTACCATGCTGTTCAAACTTCTGTTGTGGGTCAAAAATGACAACCAGGTTTCTAGAGGCTGGCTTAATATTTGAAGGACCAAGACACCGCCCCAAAATGAATCCCAAAATAGTGCTTTTTTTTGTGTGAATATTTTTCATTTGCTCAAAGGTTAGTACACTACAGCAACAGTACAATATAAAGAGGAATTTTGTTAAGTCCCCATCCCTGTCTGAGATGAATGTGTTCCATCCACAGACATCATGTTTCCAGTTAAGAAATAAACACAGACGGGGATGAAGCCCGGGGGCCCTGTGCAGATGTTGTTGCAGGGTAGTGCTGACTGGAGCGTGCCTTAATGAGTCATCTGGAATGACTGCTATATATTCCACTGACCTAGTTAAGATCCGTTAATAGGATATAGCCTAATTGGATTATAATGTTTTATTAAACCCTGCACACACACACACACACACACGGATCATTTTACCTGATGGGAGACACAATCCACTGTTGGTAATAGTCCCATTCAATCCTACTTCATGGTAACGTAGACCATTTTCGGGCCACCAGGCGTATTCCCCAAATTATATGAACACAATACAATGGAGAGATGGTGAAATTGGCAAACCTCCCTCATGCAAAGCAACGACCTCCAAACATTGGTGTCAGCATAGTGAATTTGTGTCTCTCCCACCTAATTAACAGCTCATGTCCACATTGGTGTAAACCTCTAACCATTCTGGGTTTGACACCTGTGTTACAGAGTCACACTAGCAAAGTGAAACACAGGACTGTTGTTTTTTTATGAAAAGCAGCAGGAGTTGTGCTGCTCTAAAATCTCCCACTACAGAGGCTCTTTTGTAAAGGCAACACCTGGAGTCATATCTTTTTCCCTCTGTGTAATTCTCTCCTTCCCTCCTTTCTCCATGCCTCAGGCTGTATGCAGGGAATGGTGCCGTACCTGCCCGAGCTTATCCCCCATCTCATCCAGTGTCTGTGTGACAAGAAGGCCCTGGTGCGCTCAATCGCCTGCTGGACCCTGAGTCGCTATGCACACTGGGTGGTCTCCCAGCCCCCCGACTCCCACCTCAAGCCCCTCATGACGGAGCTTCTCAAACGCATCCTGGATGGCAACAAGAGGGTGCAGGAGGCCGCCTGCAGGTGGGTAAATGGGAGGGACAGTATGTCTTTGTCTGCAAGAGCCCTGTCTAAATTGTGTCCCTTACACTAACTTCCTCCTTTCCCCTCTCATCTGGATATGATGAAACACCCAGCTCATTGATTGACAATGATACACTTTGTTCCTATATTTCTGATCCAGATCCCACAGACATCTACACTTGTAGAATCTTATATTGATCAAATGCTGACACTTGTCCTCCGTATTTCTCACGTCCTCCTCCCCATCTCTACTTTCTTTCAGTGCGTTTGCCACCCTGGAGGAGGAGGCGTGTACAGAGCTGGTGCCCTACCTGAGCTTCATTCTGGACACACTGGTCTTTGCCTTTGGGAAGTACCAGCACAAGAACCTGCTCATCCTCTACGATGCCATTGGGACTCTGGCCGACTCAGTGGGACACCACCTCAACCAGCCTGTAAGTGTCTGCGAATATACCCGTCCCATGTCCTTACAGAGTAGGGGAACAAATCCACCAGTGCTTTTCAGTGCTTGCAAGTACAGACTGGAGATGTGGGTTTTTGCCATCTTTTTGTTTATAGTTGTTTTACGTGTGAACTATAGGGAACTATAGGGCCTAAAGGAAACTGGCATAAGTATTAAAAGAATTCTCTGATAAAATAAAATAACTGTTGACTTTTGTCACTTGGGTATAAAAGCCAATACAAATATTGTGAGTCCAGAACCTCAGCCTCTCATTCACTGTCTGTGAGACCTCATCTGGATATGATGAAACACCCAGCTCATTGATTGACAATGATACACTTTGTTCCTATATTTCTGATCCAGATCCCACAGACATCTACACTTGTAGAATCATAGATTGATCAAATGCTGACACTTGTGTTCTGATTTCTCATGTCCCCATCTTTATTTTCCTTCAGTGCGTTTGCCATGCATCACAACTTTATTGTTTGATTCAGAATAAGTTCTTGAAATCCTGGTTTTGATACTTGAATGTACGTCATTTTGCAGCAAGAGTGAGTTTAATTTTTAGCTCTTATCATCGTTGTTCCTTTGGTGGCACTGTAGCTCATCTTTCATTAGAATGATAGCCCCTTTCACCAAACTCAACTGGCTCTACTGTGAAAACAAAATGGAGAGAAATGATGTTTGAAGCCATGTTTGTCAAATTTGTCATCCAACTTTGAAGTACTGTGGTAACACGAACTGAGGCGCTCACCTGACAGGACGCCTCTCGGATGTTGCTAAATGTTCGGGTGTCAAGCAGTCACAACTGGATAAGACATTTTCTGTGCGCGGAATGAAGTAAAGAGCAGTTTACAGGTGAATAAGTGTTGTGGCAGTGTTCATCTGTAAGGACATACTCGTGCAAAGACATTGTTCAAAAAAAACCTTGGACTCATTTGCTTTTTTTTGTGTCTGTGTTTACATTTAACAAGTTAAACATACAAATGCTTTTTTATAACTGTATCATGACCCCAAGAATCAAAATTGAAACGTCAGATTCCCTGCCCTACAAAGAACTCTTAATCCCTCATGCAAGAAAAAGATTAAACATATGTTGTATATTTCAGATTTTCATTGACGGGGTCTGAAAAAAATGTGGGCTGCTGAGGAGTTGGAGGTAGAAAAAACCCGGAGATGCATCTATATGACCTGACCTGTTCATGTTCTTTCCCCAGGAATACATCCAGAAGTTGATGCCCCCTCTCATCGCCAAGTGGAACGAGCTGAAGGACGAAGACAAGGATCTCTTCCCACTGCTGGAGGTAGGGAGGGTGGATTGTTACAGTAAAACTAACTAGGAAAAGTTGCTCTCCCAGACAATTTGAAAGTTGATAAAGCCCCACACATTGTTAGATGTTCTGACAAAAAAAAAAAAGTTCAACCGTTTTAATCGGAAATGGGACCAAAATTGAAATTGTTGCAATCTGGAAATAGCATTTGGATGCACTGGTGTACCTACAAATAATTATGTACGTGTACATGTATTTTCACATTTTGTCCTACAGGTCCTGAAGTCTTTCTAACTAGCCTTCTCTCTGTGTCTTGTCTGCCAGTGTCTGTCATCAGTAGCCACAGCCCTGCAGAGTGGGTTCCTACCTTACTGTGAGCCTGTCTACCAGCGCTGTGTCACCCTCGTTCAGAAGACACTAGCTCAGGCTATGGTGAGAACACACACGCCACAAAAATATTGTGTGCTCATGGATGCCAGTGTCTATCTAGCCACTGTCATTTCATTGTGTGTTATCTACACCAGTATTATAACGTAACGATTGTGTGACTCATTTGACACACACAAATACATATTTACTGTCCACATAGCAGCATATTGAAGCTGTGAATCCTTACTGTGTATGTACAGATGTACAACCAGCACCCAGACCAGTATGAGGCCCCTGATAAGGATTTTATGATTGTTGCCCTGGACCTGCTGAGTGGCCTGGCCGAGGGTCTGGGCAGCCACGTGGAACAGCTGGTAGCCCGCTCCAACATCATGACCCTACTTTTCCAGTGCATGCAGGTATGAAGGACTGAGGAAGTTTGTCTTTTGTGCTCGGTGTCCTTTTCTATCTGACGAAACACCCAGCTCATTGATAAGTGATAGATTTTGTTCTTAGATTTCCTTGGATGTCAAACTTGTGGGTAAATGGGAGGGAGGGGGACAGTATGTCCTTGTATGCAAGAGCCCTGTCTAAATTGTGTCCCTTACACTAACTTCCTCCTTTCCTCTCTCGTCTGGATATGATGAAACACCCAGCTCATTGATTGATAATGATACACTTTGTTCCTATATTTCTGATCCAGATCCCACAGACATCTAGACTTGTAGAATCATATATTGATCAAATGCCGATACTCGTGTCTTCTGTATTTCCTAACTTAGACAGTTAGTTTTGAGCTGTTGCATGTGTTTTTTTTCGTGTTACAGGATAGTATGCCTGAGGTGAGACAAAGTTCCTTTGCTCTGCTGGGTGATCTAACCAAGGCCTGCTTCCCCCACGTTAAGCCCTGTATTGGTGAGTCTGCTTTACCAGAGCACTGACTAGCTCTTATTACTGGTAGATTCCCCTACTAGCCTACAATGAGGGAACACCCTGCATTTATTCACTGTGATGCCTATTGTTACCATTTATTGTCTCATCTAGATCTTATTTCATATGTGTATGGACAGGAGTAGTGGTGAGCGATATGCCCTGAATTTGATACCCCTTTTTTTTCCTTTTTTTTTTTAATGTGGATGGTAACAACATTTTTCAAGCGAAATGACCAGAAATTCAGCTCCAGAACCCTGTGGGACTAGTTTTCTGTTTTATAACCTAACCATGTCCACAGGATGGGGGATGTGGCCTTTTGGTGGTGTTTTCTTTGTTTGTACCATTACACCGCCCACCACTTGACCAGAGGTTGTAAGAGGAATTGTGTGTGTGTCTGTATGGTAATCGGTGTGTTTTCCGTGTCCTCCCTCCAGCTGAGTTCATGCCCATCCTGGGGCTCAACCTGAACCCAGAGTTCATCTCGGTGTGTAATAATGCCACCTGGGCCATTGGCGAGATCTCCATGCAGATGGGTGAGTGGATGAGGAAGCTGGTCTCGCTCCTTGATGCGTTCTCTCACACACTCACCGTTGTTCTGTTATGCTCCCTTTCTTTCTTTTTCTGTCCTAATGAATGTTTACACACACACACACACGGATATGATAACACATCTCGTTCATTGATACAAAGTTACATTTTGTTCCCATGTTCTGATCCAGATCTTGCAGGCCTCACCTTATGTGCAAGCTGGTGTGTGGCTCTGATCTGCATGTCAGTGACAAACGGCACTTCATTGACTTTTAGCTTTTCATTGCTTTTCTCTTTCGCTCTGCCTCGTACTCTTGACAAAAAATATTCAACAATATAACTGAACACAAAGCTTTGATGGCGTAATGTGCGTTGGTGTGTGCATCTAAGACTTTGGCAAAGCTCACCTGAATGTGAGAGATCGCCCTGCAGTGTGCTGGTGAATTTCAGTGTGTCCAAGTAATGATGTAGATTATAGCTTATACATCTGAAAGGCAGAGCATGATGTTTCCATTTGTCTAACCTGACACTCGTGCTATGGGATGGCACCTTACCCTAAGCCAATCCGGTTATGCAGTTGCAGTGTGTGTGAACACATGCGTGTGTGCATGCCAGGCCAGCCATGGTGCGTGATCCAATCAGCCCAGTGACAGTGTATGTGTGTGATATCCCTACAGGCAGAGGTGGCAAGCAGCAGACAGGGGATTGTCCAGGTGAGCTTAGGGAACCAACCAGTCGTTGCCTTTTGATCAAAGACTTGATCTGAAGACTTCTTTACTCCTTCATTTCCCAAACACACAAACAATTAGCCAAGGAGTAGAAAATCATTTTAATTAAAGGTAGATTCACTCTCCCTCTGTGTTCATAGTAGTAGTGTTTATTGATGTCTTTTACAATTGCAGAGACCTTTATAACAAATGTTGAGTGCAACTGTCACAAGGGTTTCCTCATCTTGGAAACTGTGGAAATTTAGATTTGTTTCCTAGTTATGGAAAACACCTGGAAAATGTTTCATGCATGGTGCTGGAAAATCAAGACCGCGGAGCCTTCTCCCAAAACTCCCCAGAGCCCTTTTGTACTAATGGGAATCAAACCACCTCCCCGAATTCATCCGCTGACATATTTTAATATCTTGAAAATCATAACTGCCCCACAGATTTGCAATTGGATTGATATTGTGTTGGAAAGTTAATTGAGTGGGCCTTGATCATAACGGATAATAGCACTAATGATGATAGTGATCTGAAAGCCCCACTGTAGTGTTGTCACACTAACTGAAATTTCAGTACTGCTTAGATACTGCTGTGGAAGATTGAATTCAATACTGAATTTGGAGGAAATGGGCAAGTACAAAAAAAATGATCCAGTAAAATAACTGTTGACTTTTGTCAATAGTTTCTGTAGGCGTCAGAAAGCCTACTCACCAGCAGGGTTTGTCCCACTTCATATCTTCTGTTATCACAACCAGCTCCATTCATAATGAATGTGAAAAGATTAAAAAGATGACAGAGACCAGAATTGTCTGGGGACATGGGTACATAGTAGTGAACACACCTAGTTCACTACTATAAAAATAAAGCTCACTTGGGTATAAAGGCAAAAAAAAATCATTCACTGTCTGTGAGACCTCATCTGGATATGATGAAACACCCAGCTCATTGATTGACAATGATACACTTTGTTCCTATATTTCTGATCCAGATCCCACAGACATCTAGACTTGTAGAATCATATATTGATCAATTACTAATCTTCCATTAGAATGATAGCCCCTTTCACCAAACTCTCTCCATTGGCTCTACTGTGGAAACAAAACGGAGAGAAATGATGTTTGAAGCCATGTTTGTCAAATTTGTCATCCAACTTTGAAGTCCATGAAGTACTGTGGTAACATGAACTGAAGATTGAATTCAATACTGCATTTGATATATATTTAATACTTTGACCAAATGATTCTGGACGCTAAAATTCTATTTTATCATCACCTCCAGATCGTGTATATGTTATAAGTAAATAAAATGTTTGGAATAGACAGCTGCAGTCTGGCTCTTGACTGTGGACTGCAGCAGCAAAATTCAACCACGTCAAACCACTGAAAACATGGCAACAGCATCAAACAGTCCACCACATCCTGAGCTGCTCCTCCTAAACTGGGTGACAAAACTGGTCCCAAGAGTGAAATATGAAACTATTTTGCTTAGAGAGCCAACAAAGATGGACACCCAATCGACATATCAAAACCCTTTTTTAAAAGTTCCTACAAAGCTGTGCAGGTCAAGTGTGGTCACACATTGCTAAATGTTTTATATTGTTTGCCGTGATATTGTAATCATTGAATTTTTAAGTACCAAGTTAGTAAATAACCGATACCAAATAAGTTTACTAACTTGGTATTGGCATCAAAGCCAAAATTTTGGTATTGTGACAATACTACCCCACTGCAGGTGGATGGTTGATGTTGTGTTTTGTTTGGCTCTAGGTGCAGAGATGCAGCCCTATGTGGGCTTGGTTCTACCACACCTGGTGGAGATCATCAACAGACCCAACACCCCAAAGACCCTGCTGGAAAACACAGGTACATGCGCACACATACATACACTCCCACACCAATGATTATTTCTGCTAAAGACAGTTCACAGTTTCCTTGGCAGAAGTTAAGGATCTGAGTATGTGCAGCTGGCAGATAAAATTCAAACCACACTTTGGTTTTGCGGTAACTTGTTAAGGTGAACCCTCTTTGTGTCTCCCTGTGTGCAGCCATTACGATTGGCAGACTGGGTTATGTCTGTCCCCAGGAGGTGGCGCCACAGCTGCAGCAGTTTATTAGACCATGGTGAGTCACTGTGTGCATGTGGTTAAAACATTCTCTCCTTGCTGAATTTGACCCATCACTTAACATCTGGATATGATGAAACACCCAGCTCATTGATTGAAAATATGAGACATTTTGTTCCTATGTTATTTTCTGATCCAGATACCAAACGCTCTTCCTCTTGTAGTGGGTGTGTGTACGCTTTTCATGGGTTTAGGCAACATTCCTCAAATAATGGGCCATGGTTGTCACCTAGAGGGTTGCCAAATGGCAAGAAGATTAAGGCTTTTTATTTTTGAGCAGGGGGCTAAATGAATCTTTTTGCTTTGCAGCACTGCTGACCCCAGCTTGAAGAAAAAAAACCCCATAAAGCATAAAGATCATTGCTGTTTGGATAAAGAATAGCTTTGATTGTTCTCACCCCGCTCCTGTCCAAATTGCAGGTGTACATCGTTGAGGAATATCAGAGATAACGAGGAGAAGGACTCGGCGTTCCGTGGAATCTGCATGATGATCGGCGTCAACCCTGGAGGAGTGGTGCAGGTGGGATGACTCACCATATTAAATCAGACAAAGACCTTTTGTAGTAGTTATTGGGTCGTGTAGATTTTGTGAAAGTTTTATTTTTGCCCCTCCCCATTTGCATCGATGATGAACCCTAAATAGACATTCGAAATCTGAATGTCATGTGGATATTCTTTACTTCTGAGCTTGCTGGGTGGCGCAAGAGAGGTAGAGAGCTCTACCTGAATGTAGGGTGACCTAACAAGTGAGTGTTTTCATATCTGTGTCCAGGACTTCATCTTCTTCTGTGATGCTGTGGCCTCGTGGGTCAACCCCAAGGATGACCTGAGAGACATGTTTTATAAGGTGAGTACTCCAAGGTAATTCCCCTAACACTGATGCTATCCTAGAACACCGTGGTCTGGCTCTATCTAGCAGGATGCCTTTTGTTTTTTTGTTCTGATTGTGGATGGGAATTTCATCTGATTTTATTTAAATGACACGAAAAAGTTGGAAGTATTTCAAATTGAAACAGGCGTAA
>CABFOQ010049253.1:0-11332 GCA_900660455.1 Gephyroberyx darwinii | reverse complement strand
CGTCAATTGTAGTCGGGAGTAAAGCCGCAAATTCCTCCCTCAACGTCAGCTGCCTCCGTAAAAATCTTCTTATACGTGCAGCACGATTAACTGAAAATCGCTGCGTTGCATAATCGATAAATCTATAAGTCATGTGAGAGGGTCGTGTGTCACCGCACCCAAAGAGACTCCAAATAAGCCACAAAGTAAAATTATGAACTCCACTGTGCTGTGCAAAAGCGCTTTTCTTCAACACAAGAAGTTGGATCGTGATGACGTAAGCGTGCCCGGGCCCGGAACGTTTAAGCGCAGTGTGAGCGCAGGCCAGCGAGTGGGGATGGGGGGCAATCGTGCTCCGGCACGGTTCAAGCCAACCGGGCCTAGTGTGAGTGCGTCCTCAGATGCGGACCTGGGTAAGAACTCGCAACACGGAGAAGTGTTTTGACACTGTACTTGTTTGAAAACAGCGCAATTTTCAGCAAAACATCTCAGACCCCACCTTTAAAACACTTCCAGGAAACCGACCCAGATGATCAGCAGACCATGGCCAAATCCCAATCTCAATTTGTACCCCTCCCCCTCGTTTTCGAGTGCCTCTCACTCTTCGCCTTGCCCCTCAGAATGGAGTACAAGGGGTCGTCTTCCCCTAAGAATTGGGACAACCCTTCAAGACCCTGATACATCATTACATCATCACGTCATCGTCGTTGCCATTTACGTAAACAGACGCGACGAGTTTGTTGGCGGACATTACTATAGATAGATGGCTCTTTATTGTCCCCGAGGGGAAATTGCAGTTTGCAGCAGTACAAGACAAGATAGGGGCATGCATCACCGTACAATAAACAACTTTGGTCAACAGGCTCATATAAGAAATATCCTAAAACAAATGGCAAATAATGGCAATAGTATAGTATTATCATAATGACGGAGATAGACAAGCATGGACGCTCGCGATTCGTTCACAATTTATAAGTTTCACGCTATTAATCGATCAAACAAGTCATCAAAAAAAGAACACTGCTTCATTACCACTTCATGACAGAATAGCGGTGCTCTGTGCCCTGCCGGTCTGCACTGATATTAGTGGAGTGGTAACAAGTAGTTATATTTCGGGCGTCATATGAACATCAGAACATCGCTTTTGTGTTGGAAGATGTTATCCTCCAAGATCTCCCAGACATCCCCACGGCATTTGCCTACCTGTTCGGCCTGCTTTATGCCTTGAACATAGATTTCCTTAAAGAACTTAGGTACACCTTTGAAGTGATTGAGAACGTCTTCATGGAACTTTCCACCAATTGTTCACAGCACGTCAGAAGCATCAAAACCAAGCTCTTAGGCCCAATCCCAATTCACCCCTTGGCCCTACCCCTTAGCCCTTCCCCTCCGTTTTGTGCGTTCACGTGCAGGGGTAGGGTGTCCCAATTCTTCTTGGGATCAAGGGCTAGGGCAAAGTGTTAGGGCTATGTGGCCCTCCAAAGGGAGATTTTTCAGATAAATCTCCCAGAATGCCTTGTGAATCAACAGCAATATCATGGCGAACGCGGCACCACCATCCAAAGCAAACCACAAATTAAGTATTTTTTGACTAAGTTAATAAAGATTTTAAAAATATTCTAACTGTGGCATTATCTTAGTTTAATGTTGTTTCAATGTATTAGGCTATAGACCTTTTCTTTATAACCAGCTTATAAAAAAAATATCGCTAGTATGCTGATGTCTCGCTAATGTTACAACATTGTTTTAAGGCTTATTTGTGCATGACAGTCCCGCATTTTGACATATTTCCATGTTGCATTTTCCAACTTTGATGGCATATGATGCCCAAAATATAAATAATAATAAAACTAAAGGCTTGTTACCGCTCCTCTAATAATAGTGCAGACTGGCAGGGCGCACAGGTTGCTAGCCTACAGAGCACCGAAGTGCCACTGAAGCAGTGTTCATTTTTATTTGATAACTTTTTGATCGATTGATAGCGTGCAACCTATAAGTTGTGAAAGAAGCGTCCATGCTTCATCCGATAAAAGGCAAATGATTGTGATAATACTACTATTGCCATAGTAGGTAGCCAAAGCCTGTCTATTATCAGTATGATTCACCTGTCCTGTCATGTCCAGCAAAATTAACATGCCTGTTATTTGGATAATCTGTGTTTCACCCTAATAGTCTATAGTAATACCCTATGCTCCATCATTCCAGGGACTCCTCAGCAAACCAGGTAGCTAATTAAGTACAGAGCTGAGAACGATCAGCGGTTCCTTAAAAACAAAAGTGCCGCCAAACAACTTTGGGAGTGAGTCATTTGTTTTAAAGTTGCTTGACCACATATAAACATCTGTGTATTGTTCTTGTATTTTCATTCTGTTAACATCATTTGTGTTATGATACAGAACTTGGTCTTTAAATTCTCCCACTTTTTGGACGCCTGTTGGGATAATTTAAAGAAAAAATATAAGGTAATCAGAGAGCAATGTGGTTCTAGCTTAAGGAGATGCATAAGAGTTCACGTGACCATGTCATCTTAACCTTTTTTCAATCACAAATACTGAAGGCCTACTGTAAAAAAGTCCTGAAAGCTCTATTTGTAATTCTTGTCAGTATTTGTAATATAGAGTTATAACATTGTGTGTGTGTGTGTTTATTGCAGGACCTGAAAACTCCCAAAACGGGATCAGAGACTGACGGAGGTGAAGAAACTGCTGCCAGCTGGCAGTTTTTTCAGGAGATGCATGAGGTGTTGGGTGGCAGGCCTTCAGTGGAACCTCCTGTTGTGGTTGCATCGTTCGGGCTTGATGCTGGTCCCACAGCAATGGTTATGGTAAGGTTTAAAGATTAGCTACAATCACATTTACCAAGTAATGCAATAGTAATTGTTTTAAAAATCCTAAGTAGCCTGGAATTTATTGATTATTGATCTTTGGATATGGGAATGGATACATGGCTTATCAAAGTGATGTTGTAATTGACATTATGTGAACATAGTTGCTATATAGTGTACGTAACACGTGGCCATATCACCCAGTTCTGACATAATTTCTCATTTGTTTTGTTTTCTTGCAGGACATCGTCGAGCACAGTGGTGACACCACACAGCCCATCCCCTCCACCTCAGCCACAGCTACGGTGGCAGCCTCTACCTCGGGCATAGCCTTTCCAACCCCGCCCCAAAAAGGAAGAGGAAGAGCAATGCCTTAGTGGACTTTCTTGTACAGGAAAGTGCAAAAGAGCAGAAGCGCCATGAGGAGAGTGAGGCGAAGACTGAGCGGTTTTTAACCCTTTTTGAGAAAATTGTGTGAGCATGAATAACATATGTATTATGTAATTATAACTTAATTTTTCCACGTGGTTAGTAGTTACATTCACGAGACATACAAACTAAACAGTAAAATTCCTGAGACAGATATTTTAGTATTAAAAAATGTATTAGAAAAATATAACAAAATAAGTATGATTTATTAAGTATGATTAACTTGTAAACATCCTGGAGATAAGCTATTAGCAGCATCTGGGTGCATCAAGGAAAAATTGGCAAATGCAAAATGAATGATTTTAAACAGTGAGAACATAGCTAACAAACAAACTATATATGTTTATCCATTTATGGATCACAGTACTATGGGGCTTGCACGTGGCCCAAGAACAAGGCAGCCAGTCCGTCCCTTGTAGTGTTCCCAGAGCTCTCACCATCTGCGAGGGGCTCACGGGGAGGTTGGGGGTCAAGGATGTCCTGTGCAGCATCTGCATCTGGCTCCAGCATGTCCCCATTATCGAGACACACATTGTGTAGAAAGACACACAACGCAATAACCAAAGGTGCAAATGTGGGTTTAACCTCCAAAGCTCTGAAAAGGGTAGACCCCCATCTGGTCTTCATCATTCCAAAAGCCCTTTCAATTATGCTGCGCCCCCTGGAATGATAATAATTGAAGCGCCCCTGTATGTGTCCATTAATAGGCTCCTTGTAAGGTGTGATTATGCAGATTGGTGTGTCCAAACAGGGATAGCCACCATCACCCAGAAGGATGTAACCTGTGGGAGGGTACTGTCTTGCCCTGTAAAAGCTACTGTTTTGTGATGCGTGTGTCATGAACCGACCATGGGTAGCCAACAAAGATATGAAGGAATCTTCCATTAGAATCACAAATTGCCTGCATGTTGATTGAAAAGAATCCTTTGTAATTCAAATAGTCTATTCGGTACTGTTGAGGGGGTTTGATCCTGATATGGCAGCCATCTATTGCACCCACAACTTTGAAGCAGGGTTTCCTGATAGCTGGACAAATCCTTGCCCAACTGCGTGAAGCTGTCCTGCCTGTGGGAAACTTCAGGTTGATCCATATGTGTCTTGCAACTTTGTGGATGACGCGGTGGACTGTGGATTTTGGCACATTGAAGACAAACCCGATAGGAAAGTCCATGTACCAGCCAGTAAACGTAGATCAGGACTTCCAACTCATTACCCCAGCCATGGTCCTGTTCCCTCTGTAGGAGCTTCTGCAGACCATGCAAGGCTCTTCTGCTGAGGTGGAAGTCCTGCTTCAGCTCGGCCTCAACGTTAAACCACAAATGCAGGATGAGCACGTTGTGATTCAGCCTGCAGTATGGTGTAGGATGACCAATCTGGAAAAGAAAATAAGTTCACATCATTGATCCAACTGATCCACCAGCATTCCCAGGCGTTGAAGATGTCTTCTTCGTCTTACATTCCTCCAATTTGCTGTTGACAACTGCAAAAAGATGGCTATAGCCCACGCAAGAAAAATCACCACAGCTGAAGACGGCATTGTGAGATTCAAAATGTCCGGCAAAAAACTTGTTGCGTCTATTTACGTAAACACCATCGACTACTGATGATGTATCAGGGTCTTGAAGGGTTGTCCCAATTCTTAGGGGAAGACTACCCCTTGTAACTCCGTTCTGAGGGGCAAGCCAAAGAGCGAGGGCCACTCGAAAATGAGGGGTAGGGGTACGGGGAGGGCCAAGGGGTGAATTGGGATTGGGCCTTACTCTAACTGGTATGGACTGCCTTGATGCCAGCCTTCATGGTAAAACCAGCTCACATTTCAGGCCCTTACAATTTTATTTTGCATTTGTAGGCTATCATACGGGGCTTAAAGTCCAGAGATAGCTAAATTTGTTCTGTTTTTAAGTGTATTGAAGTCCACCACATTTTATGCTACTGTGCCACTACCTCAGTTACAAGTTTTTTGCATATTGTTTTTGAATAGGGATGTTATTTGAGGTGTTTTGGTCCTTCATCCTTTAAGCATTTGCCCTTCTGTTTGGCCTGCTTTGTGGCCCTGACCATAGATTTCCTTAAAGAACACCTTTGAAGTGATTGAGAAAATATTGCATATAGCGTGTCAGGAGCCTCAAAACCAAGCTCTTACACTAACGTACAGACTGAATGACTGTATTGCATGCCAGCCTGGATAGTCAAACCTATTGGGTGCTCATTTCAGGTACTTATGTTAAATTGTAGAACCTGTTTGGTGATTCTTTATTTGGTGATGGCTGGCATTTTCTTTTGTTTTTTTACTATATTGTAGTACTATTGAAGTCTGTAGCTCTTACTGTGGTTCTGTCCATATAGTCCAAAAAGAGATACTCCCAGCTGCTCCTCTCCTCCTTTTCCCACTGATTTTAAAAAAACATGTGAATTAGCACATACTAATTAGCTAGCACGTGCACACCATCAAGCCACGTTTTACAAATCAGTGGGAAAAGGAGCAGAGGAGCGGTTGGGAGCGGCTACTTTAGGAGTGTCCACTGTCCAGTGGTTCTGCTATGCTGTTGGGGTCATTCTCTTTGTATGGCTTGGATCCAAATTTTCTTCTTAATCTGGGAATGGCCACTGCAAATCAGTACTAAGTTATTCTGGGTGACCATCATTTTTTCTTTGATGAAACATTGCTCTCTCGTAGGATGACTGCCTCCAGTCACAGGCATGAGGCATGAATGAATGGTTTGGTGTGTTTAAAAATGTGAATCATATGCCTTGACCTTCACAATCACCAGATTTCCCAATGCGTTAGTACCTTTTTAGCCTACTTTATGCTTTGAACATAGATTTTCCTAAAGAACATAGGTACACCTTTGAAATGACCAAGAACATCTTCACTGAACGTTCCACCAATTGCACACAGCACGTCAGGAGCCTCAAAACCAAGCTCTTACTGTACGTCTGTTAGACTGATAAACATGATGGTAGGTGCTATTGATTTGGTGTCTGGTGACTGAAGGTCATCACACATGATTGACATAATTGCCCATTGCAGTCACGCCCCCAAGTTGTGTACTGGGTGTTCCCAGAACATCTGGAAAGGGGAGAATTTGTGCACCGGGTGTGTTCCCAGAACACGCCGCGAACATCTGGTGCACCCCTTTCGAATGTTCATGCAACAGCCGGTGCACAAATTGGGGGCGTGACTGCGATGGTCTATTCTCGTGCTCTGTGGGTGGGGCCACTCCCATCAGGATGTTTCTTTATAGGGAAAAGGTGATCAGTCATGTGATGTGTTACAGCAATGATTTGCAAAGTCTGGGTCACGACCCTCAGGTGGGTCGCGGGAGCTTTAAATTGGGTCTCCTAACCTAATTGTAGAACTCCCCCAGTACAGATAAGCTAGAATTTCTATTCATGTTCCCTTTACCCATCATAACCACTAACCAATCCAATGCCAGCTTTAATTACCTTATTGCCGGTTTTAGTCAATCCCATCTGGTAACACAGCACCAATGTATTGCCCACACAACTGTGAGATCTGCGAGGTGAGGAGAGTAAGTAGTTAAGTTAAATTGTGGTCACTGCCAATCTGTCATTCAAATGTTTTAAGTTTAAAAGTCTAGCTTAAAAATGTTTTTCTTCATGACAACTACTAACCTTAGTGCCTAGGTTAGAAGAAATGGATCGCTTTTTGATCGAAAAAAGAAAGCCGGAGCCAGACATACAGCTTACTAATGTTAGCCAAAATATCCCACCGAGTCCGACTGCCAATGTTAGCCCAACTACCACAGGAGAGGACAGAACCCGCTCAGCGAATTCTATCAAGCCCACCATTGATTCAACACGCTGAGCCTAGCGCCGATAGAAGTGGCAGGGCTTCAGGAGGAGAGCCTCCTACAAAGAGGGGGGGGAAATAAATAAATAAATAAATAAATAAATAAATAAATAAATAAATAAATAAATAATAAACAATCTGGGACAAGACAATACAAGGATTATTATTTTAAATATGGCTTTGTTAATTGTTCCAATACTAACCAGGACGCAAGGCTGATGTGTTATTTGTAGGGAGAGACTCGCAAACGAGAGTTTAAAGCTGACCAAAAGGCATTTAGAAAAGCATCACAGCAAGCTAGCCAGAAATCCATTGGATTTCTTTCAAAGGAAGGCACAAGAGATGAAATCATCAGCCCGGGTTCTTCAGCGAAGTGTGACAAAGCACAGCTAGCTTCTTATATGGTTTCATACCGTGTAGGTAGAGAACCGCACACTGTTGCAGAGAAATTAATTCTTCCTGCGGCAATTGACATGGTTAGCACAGTTTTAGATGAAAAGTCAGCTGATAAATTAAAATGCATCCCACTGAGTGACAACATAGTTTCTCGAAGAACTAAGGACATTTCAGAACATTGAAAATAGCAGGTGACTTCTCAATTCAAGTGGATGAGAGTACAGATGTTTCGAACTGTGCCACTCTGCTAGTTTATGTGCGATATGTCTGGAAAAATTAATTTGTGGAGGACATGTTGTGCTCCTTGGACCTTCCTACCATTCTGTTAACTGCACTGATAATATTGATTAATATTGATTATAATTACACTGAATTCATAAGAAAATCCACTTGTTAATAATATTGTATGTATTGAGAAAATGAACATGTTATGTTGAAAAGATGAATTAACATGAAACATGATAATCTGAATGCAGTTATTGTAATTTATACAACAGTTAGTTCCGACCAAGTAATTTGATTTGACAAGAGGTATTCCATGAGTGCTGATATAGAGTATAACATCACTGGGACTTTTAACTATACATGTCTCACTCCAATTTGCAGGGGCAAAGAGGGAAATCGGGATCTCAAGCCTGACTCATTCATCCAAAAACGTGACGAGAGTATTTCACCATGACATTCAATGAAGAAAGAAAATGTCATAAAGACCCACTGGAGAGAGACAGAGAAAATCAGAGGGGCGCTATGTTTGAGGAGTGAGGAAATCCCCTCTGTCGGTGGCATCTCTCGAAAAATTCCTGAGCAAAATTCCGCCTGGTGCAAAAGCCCTCTATCTGCAGCCCAGGAGGGTGACAGCTTCTGGTATACCGCCGTTTCCCTGGGAGTAAACCAACTGTCACAGATGTTACCCAGGATGTGCAAAGAGGCCAACGTCTAATACCAACTGTCATGTATGGAAATTGAGCTTTGACCTCTTCGAGTATCCATAGAGGTACGACGTCACAATGTATTGAGGTGGGAACATTGAACATTGAAGTGATGACACGCACGTCGGTCTCGGTGATTAAATTCAATTCCAGCAGTCTAATTAAGTATTAAGACAGAGACACAACACCAACCACAGCCTGAGAGCCACTGCCATACAGAAACTGTCTGATGCGGGACTCGAGGCAAGGGAGATAATGGCAGTTGAGTGGGCATAGGTGAGATGCTTTATATAAACATACAGAGGCTACGATGTGAATTGCGATTTACAATGAGTCGCGGAACATAAAAATATAAACAAAATTTATTTGTCTTGCAGGTCTGAAAGCTCGCTAAAAAGTTACTGGAGACCATCCATGGAGAGCAGGAAACGATGGCGCAACGTACTGTCTGATCAAGCTGTAAACTCATCGGAATCACACATGCCACCAAAGCAACTGTCAACAGACTCTTATTTCACTGGTTGCACAATAAATGGAAACATACAGACAACTGTACATGATACAAAGTAGCTGTCCTGCGGTAACGTGTAGACCTACACAAAGTAGTAAGTTAGTGTGCAGGAAAATGTTTATGTGTTGCTTGGCGCGGAACTATTTGTGTTGGCAGAGCCAAATAAATGATTAAATAAACGAACAAATCCTAATCTGTTATGGCTTATTACTGTTAACTAATAAATGCCACTTGTAGAACTGTTGTATAAAAGCAATATCACACGAGAGGGAGTGCTGTTATACTGAATATCATCACGGCTGTGATTCGGTCGTAGGAGGCAGGCCAAGTGCCAAAGATAATCCCAGCCTTAATTGGGTCATGATATTTTGTCATTTTTAAAAAGTGGGTCCCCTGCAAAAAAAAACATAGTAACTGTGTTACTATGTTACTGTGATGCTATGAAAGAGGAAAATGATTGGGACACCATTTGTTGCCATCATGGTTGATGAGACGACCTACATTAGTACTAATGCTGCACAGATGTCCATCATCCTACGTTACACTACCAACAGTAGCATAAAGAGATTCTTCAAATTCGAGGACGTCACAGAGGACAAGAGGACAGAGCTTGTTTCAACTTGCATTCTTGCCTTTCCGAATGAAGCTGGATGCATTAACACTATGTACGAAATGAACCACATAAGCACTCAGTGGGCCCACACACACACATACTACCGGTGCAGACCTGAACGCGGCTTGTGTGCTGTGTGGCTAATGGCCTCTTCACTCAAAACTCAGCGATTAAAAATAGTGTCCAACTCACGTGTCCAGCAGTTCAGCAACCAAAAGGAAGAAGGGTCCTCTTCAGAGAAACCCACAGGTTTTCCCGGTCGCCTGGGGCTCCATCTGATCTAACGTAGCAGACGATCTTGATCCACGGCAGCTAACCAATGCATATGCAAAAGACTAAAACAAGACTAATAGTAGCACGCGGAGTACGCAACGTTGGCGAATGCGCTAGCTTAGATAGTCAGAGCTAACGTTATAGCCTAAGTTAACTAATGCTGCACTAAATATTTGCGGACTTCAATCTGAATATAACTGTCAAACAGGTTATCTTACCTAGAGGAATCTAGCGGATATCCTCTGCATATATATTTCTTAGGTTGTATTAGCCCTGCAACATACGATTAATCGTTATCCCGTGTTTCTGTCTCAGAAGTCTATCGTTCTCTCCAGGGTTGCCAGGTTTCTATGACAACACCAGCCTAATGGCCTATCAAAAGCAGTCCAATGGCCAAAAAAAAAACAAGCCCAATACCAGAACAAAAAATAAATCGATGAATCTAATAGTGAAATGTATTACAAAATACAAAAAATAATTAGTGAAGTCATAAAACATGTCTAATAAAACATGTCCATCAAATAGACATTAACAATACATAGGCCTATGTATATTAGGTAGTTTTAAAGATTGTGTAATATGATCATGAATAAAATATAGCTCTGAAAATCTAGTCTAATTGACTGATGCATTCTGCTAACACTGTAGCCTTACATAGCGGACACAAAAATCAACAAGCAGCAACATTTCAAAAGTAGCCCAATTGTGGGGGAAAACCATGGAACCTGGCAACACTGTTCTATCCCTTGTTCTCACACTTAAACCCACTTAGTGCCGCCGACCTATCATAATAGGTGGTTTTAGGTGGACAGTTTAACAACCAATAAACTTTTACCAAAATAAAAAGGGTTGGTTGCGCGCTACACGTGCAATGAAGTAAAAGTTTAACTCAACTTTATTTACAACAACAATAACAATTCCTAACATTAGTCTACTGAACCCCTAATTATCGCCACTGGGCTACATACTTAAAATGTTTATGAATTAAAGCAACATATCGTAAACAACCAACCTTTATACATGAAAATTAAGATTAATAATTATAACCTATAATTAATTAATTATAGCAATTTGCACTTTGAAATGTGTAAAAAGGTAAACAAAATGTCAGAAATTGAACATTTTGTAATAGATTCAAAATGTTCAATGGGCACTCATCAGTACTGAGTTGTGTTTTCCACTGAGAGGTATGCAAATGAGCATTCATTGCTCACTTGAATGAGCAACAAGGCAAACGGCAAGTGCAAAATAACTGAATAAACCATTGTAACCAGGTTGTTACGTGGGTGGGTTCAGGAATGACAGACAAGCGGTTTCACGTTCGGCGGCACGCAGGGTTTATTTTACAGTCTTACAGTTGTCAGTTAGGGTTCAGCGTCTCTGCCGCACTCTGCGGCTTGGCGTGTCTCTCTCCACGCGACCCGGCTCACTGGCGAACATATATACACCCGCGCACACACACACGCGCGCACACACACACACACACACACACACACACACCCACACAGTTAGTCAACCTGATCCGCCGCAGCTGGTACCGGGGCGGGGCGAACCCGCCTGCCAG